>CM016616.1:41046308-41283794 GCA_005393395.2 Gossypium australe
AAACATGCTTATAACCCGAGTCGGGACTAAAATGAAACATATATAGAAGAACTTGGAAAATTAAAAACTTTTCTAAAATACAGGGAATACACGCCCATGGGAGGAAACTGTGTGCCTTCCACGGCTGTTAAACACCCCCGTGTGTCCTCCTCGTGGTCGAAACTGACTTACCTTCCACGACCACTAAGCACGCCTGTGTACCCAGGCCGTGGTCGATCCTATAAAAAATCACACGGCTACTAGGTAGTAGGCACGCCCGTGTGCCAAAGCCGTGTACTCTAGTGCTAGCTATTACCTAGCCCACGGTCACTAGGCACGCCCTTGTGCCATGGCCGTGTGACATTATAAGCCATTTTCAAGGCCAAAATGCCACCCATTTGGGGTCTCACCTACAAGCAACATATACCATCCCATTTTATGCACATAGTTCATCTAGTCAAACTTTACATATTGTATCATCAATTCCATATACATAACATTCTAGTAAGATCACATAGATACTTACCTTGTATACACAATTAGTGTATAATCAACGTACCTAAATTGGACATTCATTTACTTAATCTATCAAAGCTCGGGTTTGCCATTCGAATCTTAGACTTGCCCGTTGAACCATAAGGAATCTAGTAGGATACTCAGAAGTTCAGAATAATCATACAATGCCAATGTCCCAGACGAGGTCTTACATGCACTCAGATATCGATGCCACTGTCCCAGATAGGGTCTTACACGCAAGGATCATAACAATGCCAACGTCCCAGACATGGTCTTATATGTAAAGCTCATATCGATGCCAACGTCCCAGACGTGGTCTTACACGTAAAGCTCATATCGATGCCAACGTCCCAAACGTAGTCTTACACGAGTCTCAAATCAACGCCAACGTCCCAGACGCGGTCTTACATGATAAAAACAATACATATATCTATGTCGTGACTTAGCCAATCCTATCTATTCCTAGGTTTAGCCAATCCTATCTATTCCTAGGTTCGTACGGCGCTTCTCGGACTTAGTCACTATATCGAACTTATCTCGGAATTCATATGCATAACCTCTCATAAGCATTCATTATCATCATTACTCATATGAACAATTACAATTGCATACATATACGTTTATTTGTATAGTGACTTACCTCGGATTCGATCTATCGAAATGAAAACGACTACTCGTTTACTTTCGCTTTCCCATGATCTAAGTCCGTTTTCCTCGGTTCTTGATCTAAACATATTCAAAATTAACCCTTTTATTCACTAATTCATTCAATTCAATCCATACACATATATTTAGGGCTATTTACAAATTAACCCTCACATTTGCACAATTTATCAATTTAATCCATTTTCGCAAAACATTAAATTCACAAAATCTACCCATGCTCATGCTTAGCCGAATGCATATACATATCATACAAGCCCATATTTTCCATCAAAACTTCAAGAACAAAACATGTTCATCTAGCTCAAATCTTTCATTTAACAACTAAACTCATTTCAAAACTCAACATATCATCAATGGCATTTTTCACAAACATCATCAATACACAAAATTAAGACATGAGTTTTGTAGCTCTCAAAGCAACGATTGCAAAAACATAAAAATTATCGAAAATCGACTCAAAACATACCTTGATTTAAGCTTACAAGTGCCGAATATACAAAGCTTCAAACTTTCTTTTTCTTTCTTTGATTTTCGGAAAGAAAGTGATGAAATAAGGCCACTTACTCATGTTTCTTTTATTATATTATAAATATTAATTTCTTTATGTATCTAGATATCGGAAGCTCGTTCGGGTTGGAATGTGTCGGAGACATCATCATACTATCTATTGACTATTTTGGTACTCATGGCTTTATACTTTTGCTTTTAATGGCATGTATAGGTCGTTCTGGCTAATGATATCCTACATGTTTTATTAATGATGGATTTTAGCCATTTGATTTGGCTTGTAAATGATGTGTATTTTGATTTGTGATTTGGTTTATCTTGGTATGTATATGTATATATGTGTAAAAGCCCTTTTGAGATGTGGTTTATTTTCACTTGTGAACATCTGGTTGTAAATTGGTAATGATGATACCAAATGGTTGAATTTGGGATTTGTATGATTGTGGTTGTAAGTAAAATGATGCATAAATGAATGTGACCATATTGATGAATGGAGAAGATGAATTTGATATGAGATTTACTAGCATATTATGGTACTTGTGTGTCTTGTGATTGATGGTATTGATATATCATGAATTGAACTTGGTTTAGATGAGTTTTAATTTTAATGCCATTTCATGATACAAGTCTAATGTGATTTGAATTGGCAAAACATGTTAATATGAGCATGTTAATTGTTGGTATTGAAATGGTGACTTATGCTTGGTTTGAGTTGATGTTAAATGACTATTTATGCCATGTTTGTGTACCAATTGGGTTGGTATTGTTATATGCAAATTTGGGTGGCAAGATGGCTTGGTAAATAGCCTATTTTTGTCCATACGGGCGTGTGTCCCCTGAAGCTTGATTTAAAAATCAAGTCAGTATTCTCCACACAGCCTAGCACACGGGCGTGTGACTTGGGCACGTGTCATAAGTCAATATACCCTCCATGTAACGTCCCAAAATTAGGGGCTGTAATTTTGCTTAAAATTCATGTTGTGCTTGAACGGCTAGCTATTTGAGTGTATTTGGAGGTTCCAAGGAGGCCTGGGTTCGAGTCTGAGCCTTGGAAAAATTTTAGTTTTTGGCCCTTAAGTGGAGAGGGCTATTGACAGTTGGACTTCAGTAAAATTGTGTGCGTTAAGATGACACAAGATGAGCATGTGACTTGTGGTTGTGGCGTCAATGAAGTAGCATGGGGAGTGGGGTTCGAATCCCATAAGTTGCAATTGAAGACTTTTATTTTGTGACTTTAGAGTGGAAGAAGTAGAGTTTGGATCAAACTCTACAAGGGGAGTGGAAGGCTTGGTCAACAAGTTCGAATGGGAGGCTAGGAGTGATTCAAGGAGAAAATGGTGGAGTGAATCAAGGAGTTGGGAGAAGGGGAGAGTTGTGCCGTGATAGGAGACTCAAGCTAGTCATTTTTGGCTAGGGGGAATGTTAGGCATTTTCGGTAGTGGTTGGTGTTGCCGGATTCTCCCTTGCTCTCCTCACATATTCAGCTTTTGGTTTTTTTTTTTTTTTTTTTTGTTTTCAAGAAGAATTTTGGTTGTTTTCTTTAGGCGATAAAAAGGTGGTAGGCATTTGGCATTTTTTTTATTATTCTCTTGATCTCTGCACATTACTACGATTCCTCTCCTTTGCTGCCGTCCCCTCTTTCTTTACAACCTATTTGGGTCATTCTTTCCACATCTTTTCTTCCTTACTACCAAACTTCTGAGCTTTCGGCAAATCACTTGTTCTTCCACCCTCCTCAGTCACCGATTATAGGTTCATCTCTCCCTCCTGGTTGAATGTTCTTAATTTCTCTTGCTAGCTGATTACCCCATCATCTTGTGACCCCATTCTTTTTTCTGTTCTTTTCAGGTAGATTCTCGTTGGTTAGGCCAAACACTCCTCATCTGCTAGACTAGCCATTTTCGATTGCACTGCTGATAGGGGGGTTGGTCGAGCACTCTTCGGTCCTACCATTTCTGGTAAGTTGATTTTCATAAAAAACTTTATGACAATCGGCTTGGGTAAGTTGTGGTACCCTTCGTGCTCCTATTTTGAATGTTACCTTTTGTTGAGCCACGAACGTTGAGTGATTAAGGAACACTCTCATTCAAGCAAGGTAAGGAAGATATGTTGGAGTATGTGCTTTAAAGAGGGTGTTACTATAGCAATTAAAGGCTAACAAAGGTTTTCGACGGTTCTAGGTTGGTGCTCGCGAATTTAGGGAACGATTCAGAAATTAAGGTGTGTAATCTTACACCGTTGCATACTGTTCATACACAGATTATTGTCATTCTTACTTTTGTGCTACAGTATATTGATAAAAGCCGGAAAGTCGTACTTTCAGCATTTCAAGGCTCTCGAGCGTGCAAACGCTCGTAGAGATAAAATTGAGCCACAATCGTTGATGATAGACCTTTGGGAGTGCCACAAACCTTCTCGTGGGCTTAGGCCGTAATGGGCCTTATTGGGCCATAGTGGGCCAAATGGGCCCAATGGGCTGATGGGCCCACAGGGGCGAAATCCATGGTGAGTGTCGGATAATAGATGTGGCTGCGAGGTTTGCAGAATCGTAGCCAAAGATGGTCTGAATGGGCCACATGAGTGTGTGGGCCCACTTGGGCTGAAAACTAGGCTTTGGCCCAATTGCACCGTTTCAGTCAAAACTCTGAGTTTTGAAGTTTGTTTGTAAAAACCCTGATTTACTTAGTGCCCCTTTTATAAAGTTAGTATCATTTGAAAAGACTGTTTTTGTTGTGAAAATTGAACTTGAATCGTTGCAGAAACGTGATACTTTGGAAAAAAATTATTTATGGTTTTATGAAAATCTCGTATTTATGCATTTAACATTTATTAAGGAAAATTTAAAAGAAATATAAAACCAGCGGCCTTATTACAAAACATTAACCCAGAATAAAATAAATCCCAAAGTAAAACGAAACGTAAATTACTAAGTTCATGATGTATGACCACCGAGAGTCCACCATCGCTCCAAACCCTCAATGCTGGGGATTACTTGCTTGCGATTTTCAAGAGAACTACTCCTCGCTTGCCCCTAGAATAATAACGATCGACAGGTACCCTTAACTACTTAAAAGATGACATAATCCGAATTACTATACTACTTGGGTCACTTACCACAAGACAGGATTCCTTCTAACCGAGTATCGATCAATCGGATTTGTTTCCTCCTTGGCTAAAGTGAACAGCCCTAAATTGATCGATGCACAAAAAGTGTTAGCATCTATCAACATTTCGGCATTAGAGGGAACTTTAACCCATGATAAGCACTACTTACCCTCAGATTCGGCGACAGTACCTCCCCTGAATAAGAGATGTTCAACCACGCTTGATTCTCAGAGATGACGATTATCTAGAGAGAAAAAGAAATTAAAACGCCCCATGAGAACACAAGGAGTAAGTTCGGCCTTCATTAACTTAATAAACTAAGTAAAAAAAAGAGAAAATCAATAAGGTCGATAATACCACTTGCAGAAGAATTCGACTGTTCCTCCACTAACGAATTTCGGCCCTTACGAAATGGAACCCAAACAACTCGATCGAGAAAAGAATGAATAGCTTCAGCCTCTAATTAGGGATAAGCCGAATGGAGAGGGAGATATGGCAAATAGAAGAGAACCAAGTTTCGTGCTTCCCAAAAGTTCGGCTAGAGGGAACTAAATCGAAATAAAGGTGATTTTTCTGGCTCTACAAACAGAGAAGAAACCGATGCCACCAGTGTATAGATGAACAAAAGATATTTCGACAACTTGCAAGTGACAAAAGAAATGATTCAATTTGGGGAGAAGAGGAAAGATTCGGCTAAAAGAAAAGAGAGTGTAAAAGAAGAAACAAACGAAAAGAAGAGAGAAAAAGAAATGCACGAAATGAGAGAGTAGGGGAGAAGATTCGGCCAACCAAAAAGAAATTGCAAACAACAGTTTGACCCGAAAAACAAAAGAAAAGAATGGATGCACAAACACTAAAAAATGTTCGGCTTTGCTATCTACCCCTAAATGCCGAATTTCTCCTCCCCACATCCCACTTTCGACCAAGCACCTCCCCTCTTCCCAAATCCCATGATTCACTCCCCAATTCTCTCCTCAACCTCCTCTCCATCACTCATTAAAACTAATTTGACTGAGTCCTCAACTTCCTTGCAGAGTCCAAGCTGGACTCTACCACCTCCACCTACTTAGTACAAAATAAAAGCCATAATTTGCAGCATGTGGGATTCGAACCCCACTCCACCCAGCTTCCACATTGACGCCACAACCAACACACCACACACCTCACTTGTGTCATCAAAATACAATCAATTATGCTTAAGTCTTGCCTTCACCAGCTCACCTCACAAAGGTGCCCAAAACCAAAATTTTGCCAGGACCTGGGCTTGAACCCGAACCTTCCCAGGACCCCCGAACACACCCAAATAACAAGCTTATCAAGCACAACACATGCAATAACACAAAAATACCAGACCCCTATTTTTAGGATGTTACAGTTCTACCCCCTTAAAGAAATTTTGGCCTCGAAATTTACCTGATTAAAAGAGGTGAGGATATTGCTGTCGCATTGCCTCTTCCGGCTCCCACGTGGCTTCCTCTGAACCGTGATTACGCCACAACACTTTGACTAACGGAATCGATTTCCTTCTCAACATTTTAACATCCCGTTCCAAAATCTGCATTGGTTCTTCTTCAAAAGACAGATCAGGTCTAACCTCAATTTCTTCCACCGGCACTATGTGAGATAGATCTGAATGGTAGCGCGTTAGCATCGAAACATAGAATACATTATGTATCCGGTTCAACTCAGGGGGTAGCTCAAGCTGATAGGCGACTGGTCTCACACGCTTCATTATCTGATAAGGCCCAATAAATCGAGGGCTCAACTTGCCCTTCCTTCCAAATCTCAAAATCTTTTTCCAAGGTGAAACCTTTAAGAAGACATAATCCCCTACAGAAAATTCTACCTCCTTACGCTTTAGATTCGCATACAACTTTTGCATATCAGAAGCTTCTTTTAACCGACCCCGGATCAACTTAACCTTTTTCTCATTCTCTGAAACCAATTCCGGACCCAACAACCGTTGCTCACCCAATTCTGTCCAACAAGTAGGGGTACGACACCTACGACCGTATAATGCCTCGTAGGGTGCCATCTGAATGCTGGATTGGTAGCTATTGCTATACGCAAATTCTGCTAACGGCAGATAATCTTCCCAACTACCTCTGAAGTCTATTACACAGCCCCTTAACATATCTTACAAGACCTAGATTACCCTCTCTGACTGACCATCAGTCTGAGGATGAAACGCTGCGCTGACGTCCAACCTTGTACCCAAAGCTTCATGTAATGCCTTCTAGAACCGAGATGTAAATCTAGGGTCCCTGCCCGATATGATAGACACTGGCACCCCATGTAGCCTCACAATTTCTGCCACATACAACTTGGCTAGTTTTTGAAGCGAGTAGTCAGTACGAATTGGTATGAAGTGAGCGGACTTAGTCAACTGGTCAATGATTACCCACACTAAATCTTTCTTAGTAGGCGTCAGGGGTTGCCCACTAACAAAATCCATCGTTATCCTCTCCCACTTCCAAAGTGGAATCTTCACCGATTGCAGCAATCTCGAAGGTAGCTGATGTTCCGCCTTCACTTGTTGACATGTCAAACACTTGCTCACAAAGTCAGTAACTTCCTGTTTCAACCCTGGCCACCAGTACTGCTCTCGTAGATCTCGGTACATCTTACTTCCACTGGGATGCATAGCGTATGGGCTACTATGCGACTCCCGCAGAATCATCGGTCTTAACTCAAAATCCATCGGCATACAAACCTTTCCTCGGAAACATAATACCCCTTCACTGTTCAACCCAAAATCCACTGTCTCTCCACTTTCCACTTGCTAAAACCCGAGAGCCCAACGATTCCTCCAACAATTGCCTTTTCTTAATCTGACTAACCCAAGACGGTTTCACCTGAAGTTCTGCCAACAAACTACCATCTTCCTAAAGGCTGAGATGAGCAAACATTGCCCTCAAATCCGATATCACTTTACGACTTAGTGTATCTGCCACCACGTTAGCTTTACCTGGGTGATACTCAATCGAGTAATCGTAGTCTTTTAGCAACTCTATCCACCTTAGTTGCCATAAATTTAACTCATTCTGGGTGAGGAGATACTTTAGGCTTTTATGGTCCGTGTAGATAATCGACTTTTCCCCATACATGTAATGTCTCCATATTTTCAGTGCAAATACTACAGCGGCTAGCTCCAAATCATGAGTGGGATAGTTCACCTCATGCAGCCTTAATTGCTGAGATACATATGCTACCACCTTTCCTTCTTGCATCAACACACAACCCAAACCTGTGTGCGACGCATCACAATAAACAACAAATTCCTTCCCAGCCCTAGGCTGAATTAACACTGGTGCCTCAGTCAGAATCTTCTTTAACTTTTCAAAGCTTTCTTACTATTTATCAGCCCAAACGAACGATACTCCCTTATGCAGTAACTTAGTTAGGGGTCCAACAATCAATGAAAACCCCTCAACGAACCGCCTGTAGTACCCAGCCAAGCCCAGAAAACTTCGGATCTCTGATACTGACTTCGGTGGCTTCTAATCCAGCACAGCTTCAACTTTTGGAGGATCAACTCTAATTCCCTCGACAGACACCACATGCCCCAAAAAGGTCACCTCTTTCAACCAAAACTCATACATACTACATTTGGCGTAAAGTTACTTCTCTCTCAATATCTGTAAAACAACTTGAAGGTGTGAATCATGCTCCTCCTCCGTTCTTGAGTACACTAAGATGTCATCTATGAATACCACCACGAACTGATCTAAATAGGGTTGGAAGACCCTGCTCATCATATCCATAAATGCGGCTGGTGCATTCATTAATCCGAATGGCATAACCAAAAACTCATAATGCCCATAACAAGTTCGGAAAGCTGTCTTGTATATGTCTGCCTCCTTGACCCTCAACTGATGATACCCCGATCTTAAATCGATCTTCGAGAACACCGAAGCTCCCCGCAGTTGATCAAACAGATCATCTATCCTTGGTAACGGGTATTTATTCTTAATAGTTAACTTGTTTAACTGACGGTAGTCAATGCACATATGCATTGACCCATCCTTTTTCTTCACGAACAATACCGAAGCTCTCCACGGAGATACACTCAGTCTGATAAATCCTCAGTCCAGCAACTCTTGAATCTGAGCTTTTAGTTCTACCAGTTCCTTCGGCTCCATCCTATAAGGTTCGATTCCCAGTAATAGTTCAATGCCAAATTCAACCTCGCGATTCAGAGGCAATCCTGGAAGCTCTTCAGAAAAAACGTCTGGGAACTCTTTCACGGTTCTGACATCCCCAACCGACAATTCCTTAGCACCAGACGCACTGACAAAAGCTAAAAACGCCTCATACCCCTTTCACACCAACTTCTCAGCCTTTAATGCCGAAATCACATGAGACAGATAATCTCTTCTTTCTCCTATCACCATCACCTCCTCGTTCTCTGAAGTCTTTAATATCATACGTTTAGCAGCTCAATCCAATTTCGCACGCTGCTTAACTAGCCAGTCCATGCCTAGAATAAGGTCAAACTCACTGAACGGCAGTTCCATCAAATCTGCCGAAAATACCACTCCTTGAACTTCTAGAGGCACATCCCTAAACAACTTGTTCACTACCACAGATTGTCCTAGAGGGCTAATCACAGACATTTCTCTAGCAGCAATCTCAGATTTTATACCCAGAGTCCCAGATACAGTACAGGCAACATATGAATGGGTAGATCCAATATCGATTAAAGCGGTAAAGGGCACATCAAAAATAAGAAACGTACCGGTTATGATGTCCGGTGCGTTGCCAACCTCTCGACGTCTAGCCGCATAAACCAACCCTGGCTGCCTTGCCTATGTATTACGAACACCTCTACCCGGTGTTCCACGACCTCGTCCAAACCTATTTCCTCCTTGAGGCGGACCACGACCTCTCGATGGCTGCTGACCACCTCTCCCTGGCTGCCTAAGTCTCTAACTTACTACCTGTGTCTGAACAGGCTCCCGAGGACAGTCTCTGTACCGATGATCCTTAGACCCACATCTGAATCACCAACTAATTCTTCTCCAACACTCTCCCCACCAGATTGCTGTCGCCCCACAACCACTAGAACCGCAACTCGAGCTCGCCCATCAAATCTAGGCCTCTTATGAAATCCCCTGAAGGACCTGAAAACCCAGAATCTTTTTTGTTCTTGCCTCTTTCCTTATCACGATTTTGTTTCTCAGAATGTTTCACTTCCTCAGCAATCTTTGTTTTTTCTACAAAGGCAGCAAAGTCTCTTTCCCTCTGCGGGGCTATCAATACTCGTAGCTCATCTCGTAACCCATCCTCAAATCGCACACAACGCTCATAATCTGTCGCTACTATACCCCGTGCGTAGCGGCTCAAGCGCAGGAATTCTGCCTCATATTCGGCTACCGATTTGCTTCCTTGGACCAAATTCAGAAATTATTTTCTCCAGGCGTACACATAGCTAGCCCCGACATACTTTCCCTGGAAAGCTATTTTAAAGAAGTCCCAAGTGATACGATCCGCTTGAGTACCTTCCTTCACAGTGAGCCACTACTGGTATGCCTCATCTCGTAGTAGGGATACTACCCCTTTCAGCTTTTGTTCTGCCGAACAGTCCAGGTCATCCATAATCCGTTCAACTACCTCCAACCAGTATTCAGCGACATTTGGGGCCACACCAGAAATGCCCCTAAAAACTTCGGCCCCATTGACTGGAGTTGCTCAGAAATAGACCCACGAGCTGTCGATCCAGTACTTGCTCCAGCAACCCATTCCAACACTCGCAGCATAGCTTGGGACAAAGCATTGTCCCCTCCCGTTCGGTCGTGAGACCCTGTCTCAGTCACTAATGATGCAGGTGCTTCCATTCCAGGCATGTGCCCTGATGCTGCGAACCCAACCTCAGCACCTCGACCCCTACCACGGCCACGTCTACCGTGTCCACGTCCCCTAATACTCATGTTTGCTGAATCGAATTACTATGATTAAAAATTTTATGAATTAGTATGTAATTCCAATGTTCATTAACAAATGTTTTATGAGAAGCAAGTACAAGAGTTTTTTTCAACGATTAAATTTCCTAATGCCTCAGTCTCTACAGTCTTATCTCTTGTAGCTAGCAGTCATAGTATACTAGCACTACCTCTACTAGCTTCTTACTAAAGTCATTTCATCATAACATCAAATGTAATGGTAAAAGGACTTACGGATTTGGTGCCGGAGACTCAGGTGACATACATCCAAAAGGATATATTTTTCCTAAACCAAATTTCAAATAAAATTTGAAAAACCTTTTTGAACCCATTCCATAGCTGAGTTTTGCAACCTGGCTCTGATACCATAAAATGTAACACCCAAACCCAGCCTAGACATTATGGCCGGATCCAGCGTGTCACATCGAACGAAAGTTGAATAGCTACGAGTTCGTTAAAAAGGTTGCGTCTCTTCTAAAACTTTGAGTTTTGAAGTTTGTTTGTAAAAACCCTGATTTACTTAGTGCCCCTTTTATAAAGTTAGTATCATTTGAAAAGGTTGTTTTTGTTGTGAAAATTGAACTTGAATCGTTGAGGAAACGTGATACTTTGGAAAATGAATATTTATGTATTTATGAAAATCCCGTATTTATGCATTTAACAGTTATTAACGAAAATTTAAAAGAAATATAGCCTTATTACAAAACATTAACCCAGAATAAAATAAATCCCAAAGTAAAACGAAACGTAAATTACTAAGTTCATGATGTATGGCCACCGCAGAGTCCACCGCCGCTCCAAACCCTCAATGCTGGGGATTACCTGCTTGTGGTTTTTGAGAGAACTACTCCTCGCTTGCCCTTAGAATAATAACGATCGACAGTTACCCTTAACTACTTAAAAGATGACATAATCCGAATTACTATACTACTTGGGTCACTTACCACAAGACGGGATTCCTTCTAACCGAGTATCAATCAATCGGCTTTGTTTCCTCCTTGGCTAAAGTGAACAGCCCTAAATTGATCAATGCACAAAGGGTGTTAGCATCTATCAACATTTCAGCATTAGAGGAAACTTTAACCCATGATAAACACTACTTACCTTCAGATTCGGTGACAGTACCTCCTCTGAATAAGAGATGTTCAACCACGCTTGATTCTCAGAGATGACGATTATCTAGAGAGAAGAAGAAATTAAAACGCCCCATTAGAACACAATGAGTAAGTTCGGCCTTCATTAACTTAATAAACTAAGTAACAAAAAGAGAAAATCAATTAGGTCGATAATACCACTTGCAGAAGAATTCAACTGTTGCTCCGCTAACGAATTTCAGCCCTTACAAAATGGAACCCAAACAACTCGAACGAGAAAAGAATGAATAGCTTTCGCCTCTAATCAGGGATACACCGAATGGAGAGGGAGATATGGCAGATAGAAGAGAACCAAGTTTTGTGCTTCCCAAAAGTTTGGCTAGAGGGAGCTAAATCGAAATAAAGGTGATTTTTTTGGCTCTACAAACAGAGAAGAAATCGATGCCACTAGTGTATAGATGAACAAAAAAGATTTCGGCAACTTGCAAGGGACAAAAGAAATGATTCAATTTGGGGAGCAGAGGAAAGATTCTGCTGAAAGAAAAGAGAGTGTAAAAGAAGAAACAAACAAAAAGAAGAGAGAAAAAGAAATGCACGAAATGAGAGAGTAGGAGAGAAGATTCGGCCAACCAAAAAGAAATTGCAAAGAACAGCTTTGACCCGAAAAGCAAAAGAAATGAATAGATGCACAAACACTCAAAAATGTTCAGTTTTGCTATCTACCCCCAAATACCGAATTTCTCCTCCCCACATCCCACTTTCGGCCAAGCACCTCCCCTTTCTCCAACTCCCATGATTCACTCCCCAATTCTCTCCTCAACCTCCTCTCCATCACTCATTCAAACTAATTTGACTGAGTCCTCAACTTCCTTGCAGAGTCCAAGCTGAACTCTACCACCTCCACCTGCTTAGCACAAAATAAAAGCCATAATTTGCAGCATGTGGGATTCGAACCCCACTCCACCTAGCTTCCACATTGATGCCACAACCAACACACCACACATCTCACTTGTGTCATCAAAATACAATCAATTATGCTTAAGTCCTGCCTTTACCAGCTCACCTCACTAAGTTGCCCAAAACCAAAATTTTGCCAGGACCTGGGCTCAAACCTGAACCTCCCCAAGACCCTCGAACACACCTAAATAACAAGCTTATTGAGCACAACACATGCAATAACACAAAAATGCCAGACCCCTATTTTTAGGATGTTACATAAATACTTTAGGGATCCACACAAATAACATGCTCCTATTTTCTTTCTGCATTCACTTCTTATTAAACGATTATTACTTCCAATTTCTACTCCACAACATAGTAAACTCATTAGACATTTTCAAATATAAGACAAATTAATTAACAATCAACATCCAATCCTGACTCAGACTCAACTTAACCTTGGCATATGCCTCTAGACTCAATTTTTGAACTCGATTTTGTCTGAGAATAGATTAAACCTATAGCTTTAATACCACTAAATGTAACACCCCTTACCTAGTCTAGTCATCAGACCGGAGCTGTGGAATGTTACTACAATTACCGAAACAAATCACATTCAATTAGGCTAAAAAATTAGTCATAGACCATGCCAAAAGTGATTTGTAGTCTGGAAATTTTTCAAAAAGAATGAAATTTTGCAAGCAGGGGCCACACGGTTGTGTGCGTACCTTACTGTGCCCATGTGGATTAAAAGTTTCCTACCTTTCAGTGATCACACAACCATGTCACTAGCCCATGCGTGACACACGATCGTGTGCCAGCCCGTGTGGAACCTAAATGTGCCTTTTTGTGTAAGTTTTCATTCAACTTTATAGTTAGATCATACATATGCATTTAATCATCTTTAAACCTATTCCAAGCATTCTTAAACCATGTCAAACATAACATAATTCATCATCCTAAACATCTAACCAATATGCGTCATTTGCACCAATACACAACAAAGTAATATAAACAATTATAAGTCATTCAAACATGTAGTATAACATATATTAACATCACATTTTCATATCAAAACATCCTTACCATTCTAAATCACCTTAATTCCATTATCCACATTCAAAATTGGCCATCCAAATTCTTCAATCATATATTACCATAATGCCATAGTTCACACTTATATACATGCTATATAGACATTCAAAGTCAAACAACAAATAAGTTCAACTTGTGACCAACCAAAATAAAACATATACAAGATACAAAATGAAACCCCTAGGTACATGCCAATTAACAAAAAAGGAAGTTCACCATCATTATTGAGTCTGGGATCTTCACTGGATGCTGAAGTCGATGTACAAGATCACGTACTTAATCTAACCTGTGTGTAACAACCCGATTTCAGTGGTATTGGAAACGGTGGTTTGAAAACCCAATTCTCTAATGATCAAGTCTATTAATATTATTATTCAATATTAATGAGTCTATATGAAGGTTAAATTGAGTTTTGATATGGTAATTTTGGATATTTTAATGGTTAATTAGGGTACAAGGACTAAATTGTAAAAGTTAATCATTATTAAATTTTTTTTGTTAAAAGGATTAAATAGTGTTTAACCAAGGTTTTAAATGGTAATTATACTATTTTTAATTATGATAAAGGGTAAGTGGAAATTATTTTAGTTTAAAACGTGATATATTATAATATAAAAACATTATTATATTGCATAATAGTTAAAATAAAGAAACAAAAGCAAAAACATTTCATTTACCTTGGTTCATCATCTTTTTCTCACGAAAACAAAAGGGGGAAGTTAGAGTTTGGATTCAAAACTTTCGACCCTTGATTGGTAAGCTTAATTTAGTTATTTTCTTGTAATTATTATGTTTTTGAGACCTCAAGAGCTTGGTTTAGCTAGCCGAGGAACTATTTCATGAAACTATTAAAGCTTGTAAAAGATGTGATTGAAGTTATCTTCAAGCTTTTGTGGTTATTTGTTTAGTTTTTAAGCTTAGATATGTTAATGGACTAGTTTGGAAAGTAAAAATTGCTAATTTTGAACTTAAGGACTAGAATGCAATAAATTCAAAATGCCCATAAAAATATGAAATTATGAGTTCTAATGTACTATAAGAGGGTGGAATTGAGATCAAATTCGAAATCAAAGCTCAAATTTGAAAGTTACGGTATTTTCGAGTTTATGGACTAAACTGAAATAAATGCAAAACCTAAAGAATTATTGTATAGATGAAATTGAGCTATTATTTAACTTTAATATATGATATTAAAGGATATTTAGAATAGATGATTGAGTTGAATTATGGTTATATCAAGAATTACAATAATCAGAGGATTTACGCAGAAAAGGGAAAACTGCTGAATAGCCCTGTTAACTAAACCGTTACTATTTTGATAGGTAACCTCATACACTATAATTACACCCATTTTGTTGCTATGTTGACTTTTATTATGAAATGGTATTTCATTAATAGTTATGAGTTGTGATATAAATTGCGATTAAATCGTGATAAACTAAGTAAAAGTCTTGTATATGAGGTTACGGGTTGATGCCTGATAATACCCCTATTTTTCCTTTTTACCTATCTTTTTGTAGAAGTTTCAAAATGGTCCCGAATTGGTTTTAAGTTGGTTTAAGAGCTTTTGTAAGCTTTTTTGAGACTTGGTTTGTTTGAAATGCATGTTAAACATAATATTTGACTTGATATATCGAATCGAATCTACACTTACTAAATATCCTTACCAAAATAAATCTTGAATCCCGAAAGCTTGCTATATACTTCTGTCGATTTGTTCCTAGATAACCATAGTCAAAAATCGGTCATTACTTATACCAATTATGGCCTATGGCCGAATATTACCAACCACTTACCAAACTTACCAGAATCCCGAAACTGTCACTTGTTCCTTGAATAGTCGAAATCCCTACACACTATATGTCAGGTTCAGCTTTAATACATAGATCCATAATCATGGCCCTTGGCCGAATAGCACATACCACCTTACCTTGAGTAGTCGAATCCTGCAAGACTCCTTTAATGCTCCCTTCCTTCGGCTACACACAAAAGAACACATCACCTATGGCCTTAAAGGACATTCGGCCAACCTTAGACCAAGGCCTAACCATTGATTTCGGCATATATATGAAGATGAAATAAACCGATTACTAACAGAAGTACTTACCACCAACGCTTGCTTGTGACGACCAAAAGAGAATGGATTTCGGCTAACTGTTTCGGCTTTTAAGGCTTGCGGCAAAGAAGAGAAAATAGGCACTTTGAGATTCGGCTAGGCTTCAAATGGTGATGCACAATCGGCCATCAAATGAACAAATATGGAGTTGAAGTAGTTTCGGCAATAAGGAAAAATGTAAGAGATATTTCGGCTAATGGTGTTTCTTTAAGGTTTGGAGAAGAAAAGATAAAGAGAGGAGACTTAGGGGAATTCGACAATGGTGGCCAAAATTTTGGCTATCACTCCCAAAGACAAAGGGTATTCGGTTTCAAAGAAAATAGAAAGGGATTTGGGTTGAAAGAAAAAAATAAAGAAGAAGAGGAGAGGTAAAAGAATTTCGGCCAAAAGATGAATGCTTGCACTTAAAGAAATTCGGCACTACTCCCCCCATATGTCCGAAAATACCAACCCAAGGAGCCCCCCATTCGGCCACCACCATGTCCCTTATCATATCCCAAATTTTCCTCCTATATTTCCTCTTTAGCACTTATTCAAAAATGAACAAATAAATCTGTAATTATCTTCTATATACCATCTATTCAAAATAAATAAAATAAATCCACTTTTATCTCCTCATCCTAGCCAAAATTTAAAAGGAAAAATCAAGCTTAATCCTCATCCAATTAGAAGTCCAATTGCCGTCCAACCTCCTCTCCA
Source organism: Gossypium australe (assembly GCA_005393395.2). Taxonomy (NCBI): domain Eukaryota; kingdom Viridiplantae; phylum Streptophyta; class Magnoliopsida; order Malvales; family Malvaceae; genus Gossypium; species Gossypium australe. The sequence continues at coordinate 41,062,967 of CM016616.1, forward strand.
CCTTAAAAAAAAATAAACTCCCATTCGCTTCCTCTGCAACTCGAACCAAGGCCCTTCCCCTTGCTTGAGGCGTCAATCACCAAGGCCCCAAGTGGCGCCTCCAAGCCACTTTACCAAGCCCCATTTCATGCCCAAATCCCCTCACAAATTCCTTTAAGGCCTCCTTGGCCAAGCTTCCCCTCTTCCACTTAATATTCAATAATTTCCTAAAGTCTTCTCCCACATCCTAGGGTTCTCAAAACCCCTAAAACACACCCAACCATACACTGAGCCTACTAACCCATGACTTATGCACCAAATGCATAACCCCTAATTCTAGGGTATTACAGTTCTACCCTCCTAAAAATAATTTTGTCCTCGAAATTACTTACTATCGAACAATCGTACATCCTAACTCATCACACTATGCTACGGCTGCGCACTCTGATCTTAATAGAACTAACACATTCCTACGCACAATCTCGAAGTTCACATTCAAGGTTCCATACACTTCACTAGCAACACAAAAACGAACTAACTCTATAACAATCAAGGCAATAAAGGAATTCCAGGATTAGGGAACATACCCGATCCAACTTCCTCCTCGCTACGACTGATTGCCTAAACCAACCTTGGTTGCCTCACATCTGAACCTTCAGCACCTCTGCTTGGCGCTCCACGACCTCAGCCTACTGCTCGAGCCCTATCCATCACTTGAGGATATTTCCTAACCAAATGAGCCTTAGATCCACACCGGACACATTCCTTGTTGTTTCCCCAGCACTCTCCTGCATGAGCTCTTCCACACTGAGCACATGTACGACTCTGATTCTCAGTAACTGGTACAGGTACAGGTACAGAATTCTCAATCCTTGGCCTTTTCTGGAAATCCTCCGTTGATTCCGACAGTCCAAAACTCCTCTTATTCCGGTTCCTATTCTTTTCTCGGTTCTGTCTCATAGTCTTCTTAACTTCTTCGGCGATCCGAGCTTTCTCTACTAAAATAGCGAAGTCCCTTTCTCTTTGTGGAGCAATCAACACACGTAGCTCATCTCGCAATCCATCTTCGAATCAGACACACCTTTCGTAATCGGTAGCCACGATTCCCTTAGCGTACTGACTTAGCCGCACAAATTCTGCTTCGTACTCTGCTACCGACTTACTTCCTTGTACCAAGTTCAGAAATGCCTTTCTCTGCGAGTCTAGGTAACTAGCTCCAACATACTTCCCTTCAAACTTAACCTTGAAGTACTCCCAATCCACTCGATCTGCAGGGGTACCTTGCTTGACAGTGAGCCACCATCGATAAGCTTCATCTCGAAGCAACGAGACAGCACCTTTCAGCTTTTCCTCAGCAGTACAGTCCAAATCATCCATGATTCTTTCGACTGCCTCTAACCAGTACTCCGCTACATTCAGAGCTACTCCAGATACTCCTCTAAAGAGCTCTACTCCATTCGACCTAAGTCTTTCTGGTACTGATTTGCGAGCTCCATTGCCCACATTAGCTCCTGCGACTCGCTCTAGCACTCGCAGCATAGCCAACGATACTGCGTCATCTCCTTCAGTCTGATCTTGATTCTCCATGCCCACCGCTGGCGGCGGCACACCACTTTCTGACCCGTGGCCAGACCCTACTGGTTCCGACACTGTCATTCTACCTCGACCACGTCCACTAGAACTCATATCTAACGTCGCGATTTAATCTGATTAAAAAGTTTTATGCATTAGTCTTTATTCCACTGATTAACCGCGAACAATTTTATGAAAGGAAGTTTTCAGAAGTAGTTCTTTCGATCAACTAAAGTTTCGGCTCAAGTTCACTATTCTAATTCAGAAAATCACACATTCACATTCATTCACATCAATAGGGACACACACATTCATCAACAACATTTACCATGCTACTATGGGCATCCTTGTCCATTCCCCACCCAGGGGTAATTTCGTCATTTTTCCTACAGGGGTATTTAGGTAATAAATCGGGGTTAACTCGAAAATAATCTTTACAAATCAGAGGTATTTCAAAATTTACACAGACTCGGGGTTTACCTTGAAAATTTTCTTTCCAAATCAGAGGTGTTGCAAAAAATTCAGAAATCGGGGTTATTTTGGTAATTTTGAAAGTTAGGGGCATTTTCGTAAATTTTCAAAATCAGGGTATCTTGCTATTTTGGAAAGCTAAGGTGTTCGGTATTTCATAGAGTAAGAATATTTTTACAACAGTTGAGGGTAATATGATGATTTTATAAACCAAGGGTATTTTTGGTAATTTTACAACGAGGGGATTTGGGTAATTTTGTAAATCAGAAATATTTTGGAAAAATTTTCAGAAATAATCTTCCTACAAGTCAAAGGGGTAATTTGGTGATTTAAAACTAAGGTTTTTATAAAACAGTGTGGCTAGTCCCTTTCGGGTTTTAATTATCGGGTTTAGCCCGTGAATAAGTCCTCTTGGTTAGGGCGAACCGTCACTACGCACCAGGTAGGATTCGAATAAAGAGGAGGTGAGTCGCTAGGACTGCTTAAATACCAAGCTCTTACCGAATCCACTCCTAGACATGCGCACAATGGTTGCCACACCTTAACTCGGCGACTTACTTCACAGGTTTGTTCGGTTGTTCTTAAGTCTTATGCAATTCTGTGTTGAAGTAGACTAATCCTAGGGTCCAATAGATCCTAGTTCACTAATCTACGTTCCATAAGGCACATCAAATCCACATACAAATCACTTCAATAGTCAGAGGTACTTACCTGGTGGACTTCGGGTCGGAGATACGGGTGCCATGCCAGATTTAACCTGAAAAATTTTATGAAAATCCATATTTTGAAAAGCCCACTTAAAAAAAATGTTTTTGGACCCAAAACCCTCAAAGTCGAGTTTTGAACCGGGCTCTGATACCAAACTGTAACATCCCCAAACTCGGCGCAAGAGTCACGGCCGAATTTAGAATGCCACTGCGGAAAACGTTTGAAAAATATTTTGATTTAGAAATGAAAACATAAATATGTTGTCTTTAGTAAAACATTGTGCTTAAAATTCTAGGTAAAACTGTAATACCCTAGAATTAGGGGTTATGCATTTGGTGCATAAGTCATGGGTTAGTAGGCTCAGTGTATGGTTGGGTGTGTTTTAGGGGTTTTGAGAACCCTAGGATGTGGGAGAAGACTTTAGGAAATTATTGAATATTAAGTGGAAGAGGGGAAGCTTGGCTAAGGAGGCCTTAAGGGAATTTGTGAGGGGATTTGGGCATGAAATGGGGCTTGGTAAAGTGGCTTGGAGGCGCCACTTGGAGGCGCCACTTGGGGCCTTGGTGATTGACGCCTCAAGCAAGGGGAAGGGCCTTGGTTCGAGTTGCAGAGGAAGCGAATGGGAGTTTATTTTTTTTTTAAGGTGGAGAGGAGGTTGGACGGCAATTGGACTTTTAATTGGATGAGGATTAAGCTTGATTTTTCCTTTTAAATTTCGGCTAGGATGAGGAGATAAAAGTGGATTTATTTTATTTATTTTGAATAGATGGTAAATAGAAGATAATTACAGATTTATTTGTTCATTTTTGAATAAGTGCTAAAGAGGAAATATAGAAGGAAAATTTGGGATATGATAAGGGACATGGTGGTGGCCGAATGGGGGGCTCATTGGGTTGGTATTTTCCGTCATATGGGCGGAGTAGTACCGAATTTCTTTAAGTGCAAGCATTCATCTTTTGGCCGAAATTCTTTTACCTCTCCTCTTCTTCTTTATTTTTTTCTTTCAACCCAAATCCCTTTCTATTTTCTTTGAAGCCGAATACCCTTTGTCTTTGGGAGTGATAGCCGAAATTTTGGCCACCATTGTCGAATTCCCCTAATTCTCCTCTCTTCATCTTTTCTTCTCCAAACCATAAAGAAACACCATTAGCCGAAATATCTCTTACATTTTTCCTTATTGCCGAAACTGCTTCAACTCCATATTTGTTCATTTGATGGCCGATTGTGCATCACCATTTGAGGCCTAGCCGAATCTCAAAGTGCCTATTTTCTCTTCTTTGCCGCAAGCCTTAAAAGCCGAAACAGTTAGCCGAAATCTATTCTCTTTTGGTCGTCACAAGCAAGCGTTGGTGGTAAGTACTTCTGTTAGTAATCAGTTTATTTCATCTTCATAAATATGCCAAAATCAATGGTTAGGCCTTGGTCTAAGGTTGGCCGAATGTCCTTTAAGGCCATAGGTGATGTGTTCTTTTGTGTGTAGCCGAAAGAAGGGAGCATTAAAGGAGTCTTGCAGGATTCGACTACTCAAGGTAAGGTGGTATGTGCTATTCGGCCAAGGGCCATGATTATGGATCTATGTATTAAAGCTGAACCTGACATATAGTGTGTAGGGATTTCGACTATTCAAGGAACAAGTGACAGTTTCGGGATTCTGGTAAGTTTGGTAAGTGGTTGGTAATATTCGGCCATAGGCCATAATTGGTATAAGTAATGACCGATTTTTGACTATGGTTATCTAGGGACAAATCGACAGAAGTATATAGTAAGCTTTCGGGATTCAAGATTTATTTTGGTAAGGATATTTAGTAAGTGTTGATTCAATTCGATATATTTAGATTAAAGTAATAGTGATTAACCGTTTGATCTGATTAAGTATCGTTGATGGAGGCGAATACCAGTCAAGGAGGACAAGGGGTAGTCCCTATCCCTAAGTTCAAGAAGAGATCTGTTTCTGCAATTCGGGATTGGCCACCGGGGTGTGGACCAGCGTCAGAACAGCAGAGTAGGCAGATAGCCGTAGTATCGCTTAGCGATAGTATCGAGATCGAGAGCGTAGTTCTTCAGATTATCAGGTGTGTAGTTAGCCTACCGTTTTTCGGGATATATGTTATGTATGTGATATGTGTATGTGTTATGTATGTGCTAACTAGTGCAGTGGGAATTGTGATATGGATACCCTCAAGGGGTATGTCGATAATCCGGTAAGTACCAATATCTGAATGTGATGTGGTTATTAATGTGAATATGTGACTGGATACTTGGATAACCTGTGCATACATTATTTATCGTGGCATTATTATATGTTGCATGTGCATGGGATGGGATATGATTATGAAAGAAGGACAGGGTGTACTTCGAGTACGTGGTTTGATGAATGGCTCTGTGCCTCATCGTGGTTGATATAGGCTATGTGCCATATCGTGGTTAATGATGGCTTTGTGCTCATCGTGGTTTTGATGATAGCTTCGAGCTACATCGTGGATTGGCACTGACTGAGGTCGCGTTGTGGATTATTTGCGATTAAGTTCGGGTGGACGACATTAATTGCCAAATTGGTGTGTAGCGGTTGGAGGGCGATTTAGTAATCCCCTGGTGTGTGGTGGCTGGGTACGGGGGTGTGTAGAGGATGGACCCTAGGCAGGGTTGGGTGCATTTTTCATAAATCTGTATGATATGTGAATATATGTGAAAATGGGCCAAGCAAAATATGTGAAGTGGATTCAATGTGGTAATGGGCCAAGCCGAGTATGTGGAAACATGTGATTAATTATATTATTATCTGATATGTGGTATGGATATGGGTCAAGCCGAAATTGTGGAATTATGTGAATAAGTTGACTTATTATCTGATATGTGATGTGATAATAGGCCAAGCCCAATAAGTGAAATCATGTGAGTAAGTGCATTAATATCTGATATGTGGGTTAATATGTGTTTTATATGTGGGTGGAATTCAGTGGTCTAATTGCACACTGAGTCCGTGTGACTCACCCAAATATTTATCAACATCGCAGGTGATCGTGATTCTTGGACCGGGTTGGAGTGGATACGAGGTGGCCCATGCAGAAGTTATTTATATTGTTTACGTATTTTATATTTTCAGTATTTGGATTCAGTATTTATTGTAATAAGGGCCGGTTAAAGTATTTGAAGTTTAGGGTTTAAGTATTTTTATTAAGTATCTTTATTATGTTTTAAGATGGATTAATAATTGAATTATTAGTTGGACATGTTTTATTTTCGGCAAATTATATCTTCAAAAATATATATTAAAGTTGTTAGGTCCGGATAATTTGTAACACCAAAAATTTTACCTAGAATTTTAAGCACAATGTTTTACTAAAGACAACATATTTATGTTTTCATTTCTAAATCAAAATAATTTTCAAACGTTTTTCGCAGTGGCATTCTAAATTTGGCCGTGACTCGTGGGCCAGGTTTGGGGATGTTACAATATCCTTACTATCAGGATCTACAACCCTTAGTCTAAAACCTTGCTCAAAAGCCGGAAGAATACGAGGATTTGGGCTCCCCTACATTCGGCCAAGGGTTAATAAATACCTGAATTTATACGTTAAAAATCAATAGATTTCCTTACCTTGAAATCCCGAAAGTAACACGATTCGAGTGTTACTGAATTCTGACTTAAAGATCTACACGATTGACTCCGCTTCAAATCCCGAAATGCGGAAAATAAGAGAAAAAACTCAAGGTCAGTTTCCTTGTAGCCATTCGGCTAGAGTCCCTGAAAAGCCGGAAAGGATTGAAATCTTATGAATCAACACTTACCTTCAGTTTCCTTCGAGATTCGGCACAAGTAGATACCCCAGAGAGAATTCGGGAAACACAGGAGATGAGATCTCAGGATTTCGGCTTTTATGGAAATCCCGGAAAAGATGAACTGATGCGTTTTCGGCTTTTAGAAGACCTGAGTAGAGTGTTTCGGCTTTGGCTTAGAAAGAAAGTAAAAAGAAATCAGGAGAAGGCTTAGAGATTTCGGCTAAAGTATTTGAAAGAGATGAGAAAGAGATTGTCAGAGAGTTCGGACAATAAGGGAAAAAGAAAAGAAAGAAAGTTGAGAGGGAGAATGGGGTGGAGGTTTCGGCAGAGAAAAGAAAAAGATGAAGAGAACTATACAGCAAATTTCGGCACATACCTCTGCCTATACAAAACCGATTCCTCCCCTCTCCTGAGTTTAATTTTCGGCCAACACTAGCTTCCACAAGATAACTTCTATTCTTTTTCCTTTATCTTGATCTACTAACTCCTCAAAAATAGCCCTAATTAGCACCAACTCCTCTCTTTTTTATCTGCTTATTATCCTCATAATTAAAACATTAAAATCTCCTAAATAATAGCCTTGTGCTGTCCCCCCTTAGTTCCTCCTTAAGTCCGAATTTGGCCCAGAAGCATGGGCTCTAAATGGCCAAAATTTTGGGCCTCCTTCTTTGTTATTGACGCCAGTCCCCTTTTCCTCCTAGTGGCTCCATTTCCTCTGGGCCACAAGCCCACTATGTCAAATAAGCTACCAAAACTTTACTTTAAGCCCCTAGAGTGTCTAAACAAAATATTTAATCAAAGCCTCAGCCCAAACCTGAGTCCCATTTGCACCCCATATCCTCAAATTAATATTTTAAGCATACATTACACAAAAATGCACAAGCCCATAAATTCAGGATGTTACAGTTCTATCCCCCTTAAAATAAATTTCGGCCTCGAAATTTACCTGATCAAAAGAGATGGGGATACTGCTGTCGTATAACATCTTCTGGCTCCCAAGTCGCTTCCTCCGCTCCGTGGTTTCGCCACAAGACCTTAACCAAAGGGACAGACTTCCTTCTCAACACCTTTACGTCTCGATCCAAAATTTGCACTGGTTCCTCCTCAAAAGATAGGTCTGGCCTTACTTCAATCTCCTCCACCGGCACCACGTGCGATGGATCAGAACGATAACGTCTTAGCATCGAGACATGAAACACGTCATGTATCTGTTCCAACTTTGAAGGCAACTCCAAATGATAAGCCACTGGGCCCACACGTTCTAGTACCCGATAAGGCCCAATAAACCGAGGACTTAACTTACCCTTCCGTCCAAACCTCATTACCTTTTTCCATGGAGATACCTTCAAAAAGACTTGGTCTCCCACTACAAATTCCACCTCCTTCCTCTTTAGATCCGCATAAGATTTCTGCCGATTAGATGCTTCCTTCAATCGATCCTGAATTAACCTAACTTTTTCTTCCGTCTCCGAAACTAGTTCTAGGCCCAACACCTGACGTTCACCCAGTTCTGTCCAACAAGTAGGAGTACGACATCTCCGTCCGTATAACGCTTCATAAGGTGCCATCTGGATACTAGATTGATAGCTGTTATTATACGCGAATTCTGCCAAAGGTAAATACTCCTCCCAACTACCCCTAAAATCGATGATACAACCTCTTAACATATCCTCCAAGATCTGAATTACTCTCTCAGACTGACCATCAGTCTGTGGATGAAAAGCGGTACTAAAATCTAAGCTTGTTCCCATTGCCTGATGTAGAGCCTTCCAAAATCGTGACGTGAACCTAGGGTCCCTGTTGGAAATGATCGACACCGGTACCCCATGCAGTCTCACCACCTCAGCTACGTATAGCTTAGCCAACCTTTGCAGAGTATAGTCCACCCGAACTGGTATGAAGTGAGCAGACTTTGTCAACCGATCCATAATTACCCAAATTGAATCCTTCTTAGTGGGCGTAAGAGGTAACCCACTAACAAAATCCATCGTGATTCTTTCCCATTTCCATTGGGGAATCTTCACCGGCTGCAACAATCCCGAAGGCACTTGATGTTCAGCTTTCACCTGCTAGCACGTCAAACACTTCTCCACATATTCCGTAACTTCTTGCTTCAAACCTGGCCACCAGAATTGCTCTCACAAATCCCGATACATCTTAACTCCTTCAGGATGCATAGCATAAGGGCTACTATGCGATTACCGAAGAATCATCTGTCTTAACTCCACATCTTTTGGCATACAAATCTTCCCACGGAAACACAAAACTCCATCACCATTCAAACTATAGTCCTCTCCTTCACCATTCTGCACTTGTCGGATTCGAGTACTCAAAACATCATCCAAAAGTTACTTCTCTTTAATCTGTCTTGTCCACATAGGTCTTACTTGAAGTTCAGCTACCAAACTGCCATCTTCATACAGGCTTAGATGAGCGAACATCGCCCTCAAATCTGCTATCGCCTTCCTACTCAGCGCATCTGTCACCACGTTAGCCTTACCCGGGTGATACTCGATCGAACAGTCATAGTCCTTCAAGAGTTCAATCCACCTATGTTGCCTCAGATTCAACTCCTTCTGGGTAAGGATATACTTCAGACTCTTATGGTCCGTGTAAATAACTGACTTCTCTCCATACAGATAGTGCCTCCAAATCTTTAGAGCAAACACTACCGCCGCCAATTCTAAATCGTGCGTAGGGTAGTTCAATTCATGCGGTCTTAACTGCTGAGACGCTACGCAACCACATTTCTCTCCTGCATCAACACACATCCTAAACCTGTGTGTGATGCATCACAGTAGACGGTAAATTCTTTTCCTGCCTCTAGCTGAATTAACACCGGTGCTTCTGTCAAAATCTTCTTCAGCTTCTCAAAGCTCTCCTGTTGTTTGTTAGACCAAACAAACGGTGCTCCCTTCCTTAACAACTTAGTTAGAGGTGCCGCAATTAAAGAGAACCCCTCAACAAACCTCCTGTAATACCCTGCCAATCCCAAGAAACTTCGAATTTCCGCCACAGACTTCGACGGTTTCCAATCCAATACAGATCCTATCTTCCGAAGGTCTACCCTAATTCCCTGTGCCGAAACTACATGCCCTAAGAAAGTTACTTCCTTCAGCCAGAACTCACACTTACTGAACTTTGCGTACAGCTGCTTCTCCCTCAGAATTTGCAACAATACACGAAGATGTTCGTCATGCTCCTCCTCGGACTTGGAATAAACCAGGATATCGTCGATGAACACCACGACGAACCGATCCAAATATGGTTGGAATACCCGGTTCATCATATCCATGAATGCTGCTGGCGCATTCGTTAACCCGAACGGCATCACCAAGAACTCATAATGACCGTAGCGAGTTCGAAATACCGTCTTATGAATGTCCCCTTTCTTCACCTTTAACTGATGATAACCTGACCTTAAATCAATCTTAGAGAAAACTGAAGCTCCTTTGAGCTGATCGAGCAGGTCATCAATTCTTGGCAGTGGGTACCTGTTCTTAATCGTTAACTTATTCAATTGACGGTAGTCCATGCACATACACATGGACCCGTCCTTCTTCTTCACAAATAGGACCGGCGCTCCCCACGAAGACACACTCGGTCGAATAAACCCTCGATCTAATAGCTCTTGGATCTGAGCTTTGAGTTCCACCAGCTCCCTCAGCGCCATTCAGTAAGGAGCAATAGACATCGGTGCCATACCCAGAAGTAGCTCTATTCCAAACTCCACCTCACGATCCGGGGGTAACCCTGGCAGCTCCTCAGAAAAGGCATCTACAAAATCCTTTACTGTCCTTACCCCCTCGACAGTCACCTCCTTAGCGTCCAAAGCACTGACAAGTGCTAGAAATACATTGCATCCTTTTCGAATCATCTTAATAGCCTTCAATGCAGATACCACGTTGGACAAATAATTCCTTCCTTCTCCTAACACAACCACCTCCTCACCTTCCGGGTTACTCAAAACCATTTGCTTAGTCTCACAATCCAACTTAGCACGATGTTCTGTCAACCAATCCATTCCTAAGATGAGATCAAACTCTCCAAATGGTAATTCGATTAAGTCTGCCGAAAACACTACCCCTTGAGTCTCTAAAGATACATCCTTAAATAGTTTGTCCACTACCCTAGATTGTCCTAGAGGACTAACCACAGTCATCTTCCTAGTAGTTGTTTCAGAGTCTATTCTTAGGGTCTCAGATACCGAACATGCAACATAGGAGTGGGTTGACCCAATATCAATCAAGGCAAGAAAAGGGTTATTATCAATAAGAAACGTACTGGTTATAACGTCCGGTGTGTCACCATCCTCCCGAGGGCGAGCTGCATAAACTAGACACGGCTACCTCGCGTCCATATTACCTGCACCCCTACCAGGTGCTCCACGACCGCGACCAGCCCCATTTCCCCCTCTGGCTGCGCCACGATCCCTCGGTACTGGCTCACCGCCTCTCCTAGTCTGATCAGAACCTCGTCCCGTTGGCTGTACTTGATCCACCTGTGGACAATTCTTAATCATATGCCCCGTGGATCCACACCTAAAACATCCACTGGTTTTCCTTCTGCACTCCCCATAGTGCGTCTTCCCACATGAAGGACATGATCGATTCTGACCCGTCGGAGCAGGGGCTGGCCCATCAGTCCTAGGCCTCTTTTGAAAATTTCCAGATGATCCTGATGGCCCAAAACTTCTCTTATTCTTACCCCGATCCTTATCCCTTTCTTGTCTTTCAGTCCGCTTCACCTCCTCAACTATCTTAACTTTCTCCACCAGGACAGCAAAAATCTCTTTCTCGCTGCGGTGCTATCAAAACCCTTAATTCATTCTGCAGTCCATCCTTGAACCACACACAACGTTCATATTCAGTTGCTACCATTCCTCGAGCGTAGCGGCTCAAGCGCAGAAACTCCGACTCATATTCAGCCACAGATTTACTTCCCTGTACCAAATTCAGAAATGCCTTCCTTTGGCCGTCCACATAGCTAGCCCCAACATACTTTCCTTGAAACGATTCCTTAAAGTAATCCCAGTCAATCCGATCTACAGCAGGACCCTCCTTTACCGTGAGCCACCACTGCTAAGCCTCATCTCGAAGAAGAGACACGACCCCTTTCAACTTCTCCTCCACCGTGAAATCCAAATCATCCATTATGCGCTCAGTTGCTTCCAACCAATACTCAGCTGTGTTAGGGGCTACGCCAGAAACACCCCTAAACACTTCCGCTCCGTGGCTCGGAGTTGTTCAGATACCGATTTTGAGCTCCTGAACCCGTGCCTACCCCAGCGACTCTTTCGAGTACCCGCAACATCGCCTGAGATACCGCATCATCTCCGGTCGCCTGATCCCGTAACTCTCCCTCCACAGCTGGAGGATCTGGCATTTCGTTTCCTGACCCGTGGCCAGACCCTACTGGCTCAAACAAAGTCATCCTACCCCTACCGCGTCCACGCGGCGGACGTCCTCGACCCCTTGTACTCATTCTTCCGATTGGCATTTATCTGGTTAAGAATTTTATGAATCATTAATTCTTTCCACTGATTAACCACGAATAGTCTTATGAATGGTAATTTTAAGAGTAGTTCTTTCGACTCCGCAACTATATCTACAATTTTAGTCTCAAGTTCGCATCTCCTCATTCTAAAAACTACATACATTCAACAATCAACATACAGACAACATCCATGCATCCACACTCAATACATAGGGGTATTTTCGTTATTCCACTACCCAGGGGTATTTTCATAATTTTCCAAAATAGGGTTCCTTGATGATTTTGTGAAATAAGGGTATTTTGGTAATTTTTGCAATCCAGGGGTATTTCGGTAATTTCGTAATCCGGGGGTATTTTGATAATTTTGAAATCCAAAGGTATTTCGGTAATTATCCAAATCAAGGTTATGTTGGTCATTTTGTAAATTAGGAGCAATTTTAGTAATTTTTACAAATTGGAGATATTTTAGTTATTCTATAAATCAGGGGTAATTTGGAATTTTACAAGTCAGGGATATTTTCATTTTTTTTTTAAATAGGGGTATCTTGGAGGGTTTGATTTTAAACAAAATAGTAGTGTTCAGGTGTTTGTGGGTTTTGGGTTGTTGTCGCGTGTTGTGTGTGTTCGTTTTTTTTCAAGGAAAAATTTCGTTGACTTTGTAAATCGGGGTATATTTTCAAATCATGGGTATCTTGGTATTTTTTTTCCAAAACAAGGGTATTTTAGCAATTTTGTAAAAATAAGGTGGCTGGTCCCTTTCGGGTTTTAATTATAGGTTTTGGCCCGTCAACAAATCCTCGCGGCTAGAGTGAACAGTCACTACGCACCAGGTAGGATTCCAGCGAAGAGGAGATGAGTCACTAGGACTGCTTGAGTACCAAGCTCTCCCGGATCCAATCCTAGACATGCGCATGCTTGTTGCCACACCCTAGTCTTGCGACTCGTTCACGGGTTTGTTTAGTGAAATTAAGTCTTATGAGATTTAAGGAGTTGCTTCAGCTAAGCCTAGAGTCCATCAAGTTCTAATCTAAATAGTCTACGTCCCATAAAGCCCATCAAACCCATACAGATATAGCACACAGTGACTTCAGAATACTTACCTGGCGGACTTGGGCCGGAGACGCAAGTGCCATGCCGAGAAAACCATCTTGTATTACTTATAAATATACATGTTTCTAAAACCCATTTTTAAGAAACGTCTTGAGCCTAAAACCCCAAATTCGAGTTTTGAACCGGGCTCTGATACCAATTTGTAACACCCCCAAACCCGGCCCAAACACTACAACCGGATCTGGTATGTCACTAAGGAAATTTTATAAAAAGATGTGGCACTTTGGGAAACAATTGTCAGGTTTAAATATTTATACCGAAAACTTAATAATTTATTAATTCATATAAGATATGAAGTTATAAAATGCCTTGGTGAATTTTAAATAAGAACCGAAATTTCATACATGTCTTAGCTTAATTTAAACATAAAATTAAAAAATGCCCAGTAATAAGAGCCCAACATAAAACCAAAACATAACTAATAATCTAGTGGCCCAAGGCCTTATTACAACGAAATTTAAAACCCTTAATCAAAAATATTAAAAACAATATTCTAAGTAAAATCTTCTGCTGGATCAAGTACTCTCTCGCATGGCCACCTTGCGCTCCTCTCCAGCCCGGTCCGATGCACTAGGTGCTACCTAAAATTGTTAAATAATAGGGTGAGTCGCGAGACTCAGTGTGCAACCCTCATGCACCATTAGATTTGGGCCTTAACCCCACAAAACATATAACAGGATATAATATATCAGAAAATATGCAAAGCCCAACCCAAATCCTAGGTTTCCATCTGCTACACGCCACCCTTACCTGCTAGTCACACCATTGGGGATTTCTACAATCAACCCACACCGCTACACACCATCGATGGCAGTCATGCTATGATATCTGCTCATCGTCAGATCATGGCCGTAGCCACTACAACAGGTCATGGCAAAAGCCACTATAATAGGTCACGGCAAAAGCCGCTACAACAGATCATGGCAAAAGCCACTACAACAGAACACTTCCCCTTTTAATAAACCCAACCCCATGCAATCACAGAAGACAGCATACTTATCACATATGTCACCTTAACAGGAACATTCACTTAGGAATGACAGAGATCACTAACCTGGTGATTCGCGTTTACCCTCCTTGGGTTTCAATCATTATGCCGGGATTTCGGCATTTATCAGAATATAACAGATTAATAAACATTTTAACAGGCAATCTAAATGGTGTGGAAGTGTTACACACCTGATATCGCGTAGTTTTGCTCCCTTAGTCAATATCCTTACTATCAGGATCTACAACCCTTAGTCTAAAACCTTGCTCAAAAGTCGGAAGAATACGAAGATTTGGGCTCCCCTACATTCGACCAAGGGTTACTAAATACCCGAATTTATACGTTAAAAATCAGTAGATTTCCTTACCTTGAAATCCCAAAAGTAACACGATTCGAGTGTTACTGAATTCTAACTTAGAGATCCACGCGATTGACTCCTCTTCAAATCTCGGAATGCCGAAAATAAGAGAAAAAACTTAAGGTCAGTTTCCTTATAGCCATTCGACTAGAGTCCTTAAAAAGCTGGAAAGGATTGAAATCTTATGAATAAACACTTACCTTCAGTTTCCTTCGAGATTCGGCACAAGCAGATACCCAGGAGAGAATTCGGCAAACACAGGAGATGAGATCTAAGGATTTCGGCTTTTATGGAAATCTCGAAAAAGATGAACTGCTGCATTTTCGACTTTTAGAAAACCTGAGTAGAGTGTTTCGACTTTGGCTTAGAAATAAAGTAAAAAGAAATCAAGAGAAGGCTTAGAGATTTTGGCTAAAGTATTTGAAAAAGATGAGAAAGAGATTGTCAGAGAGTTCGGCCAATAAGGGAAAAAGAAAAGAAAGAAAGTTGAGAGGGAGAATGGGGTGGAGGTTTCGGCAGAGAAAAGAAAAAGATGAAGAGAACTATACAGTAAATTTCGGCACATAACTCTGCCTATACAAAACCGATTCCTCCCCTCTCCTGAGTTTGATTTTCGACCAACACTAGCTTCCACAAGATAACTCCTATTCTTTTTCCTTTATCTTGATCTACTAACTCCTCAAAAATAGCCATAATTAGCACCAACTCCTCTCTTCTTTTTCTGCTTATTATCCTCATAATTAAAACATTAATATCTCCTAAATAATAGCCTTGTGCCATCCCCCCTTAGTTCCTCCTTAAGTGCCGAATTTGGCCCAGAAATATGGGCTCTAAGTGGCCAAAATTTTGGCCTCCTCCTTTGTTATTGACGCCAACCCCCTTTTCCTCCTAGTGGCGCCATTTCCTCTGGGCCACAAGCCCACTATGTCAAATAAGCTACCAAAACTTTACTTTAAGCCCCTAGAGTGTCTAAACAAAATATTTAATCAAAGCCTCAGCCCAAACCTGAGCCCCATTTGCACCCCAAATCCTCAAATTAATATTTTAAGCATACATTACACAAAAATGCAGAAGCTCGTAATTCAGGATGTTACAAGTGGCAAGTTATAAGGATAAAGCCAATAAAAGTCGCTAGTGTTTTCAACCTCAACGCAGTAACCATGCTATCAAATCAGGTAGAACTTCTGAGTAAGAAAATTGATGGTTTGTGTGGTTCTTTGTAGGTACATCTAGTAATGCAGTGCGATACAAATGGAGGTGGAATGAATAATACAGAATATCCATCCTACAAATCTGGCATATAAAGCGAACAGATGAACTATATGGGTAATAATTCTAGACCTCAAAATAACCCATATAGTAACACTTATAATCCAGGTTGGAGGAACCACCGAAACTTCTCATGGGGTGGTCAAGGAAATCAGAGATAACAACCTCCTCCAGGCTTTCAACAGCAACCCTACCTACAAGAGAAAAAGCCAAACCTTGATGAGATGCTAACAAAGTTCATCACGGCGTCAGAGACTCGTTTCCAAAACACCAAAACAAAACTTAAAAATCAACAGGCATCAATTCACAGGCTCGAGAACCAATTAGGACAACTTCCTAAGTTGATCTCTAAACTACTACAAAGTAGCTTGCCAAGCAACACTGAAACTAACCCAAAGGAGCAACTTCAACCCATAACTGCTCACGATAGTGAAGGGTTAGATGAACCAAAATTGAGGCAAGAGAATGTGGTAGAGGAAGGTAAGGTTGAAGTAAGCCATGATAAACCGAAACAGGTAATTATAGAGTACCAACCTCGTGTGCCATACCCCAATGAGATGAAGAAAGACCGCACAGATGAACAATTCGGTAAATTTCTTAAACTTCTAAAGAAATTACATATTAACTTATCGTTTCTTGAAGCTCTTTCGCAGATGGCCAATTCAAGAAAATTTTTAAAAGAGCTTTTGAGAAACAAATGGAAGTTAGACTATACGTCACATGTAGAGCTAAATGCAGTGTGCTCAGCAATCTTACAAAATAAACTACCATAAAAGTTAAAAGATCCAGGGAGTTTTACAATTCCGTGCTTAATTGGTAGTTTATCTGTTAATAATGCTTTAGTAGATTTAGGGGCAAGCATAATGTTATGCCTTATAAAATGTTTAGACAGCTAGGTCTTGGGAAACCCAAACAAACTAGGATGAGCATTCAATTCACTGATAAAACTATTAGAATTCCTAGGGATATAATCGAAGATGTAGTACTAAAAATTGATAAATTCATATTCCCAGTAGACTTTGTTGTTTTAGACATGGATGAAGACAATAACGTTCCTTTAATTTTAGGCACCCTTTTTAGCAACTGCTAAAACTAAGATTAATGTTGGTACAGGTGAACTCACATTTCGTGTAGGTGACGAAACGATCACTCTTCAGGCTCTTGACTCGGCTAGGACATCGAATAATAAAGGTGAAATCATAAATTCTATTAATGACCATTTGGTTCAACCTTCGTTTCAGGAAGCACCACGAAATTACACAGCTGAGCCACATCCTACACCTCATGCCAACAAAGATATAACTCATGAGGAACGAAGGCTTTAGATCGATGAACTAGACGAGTGGAAGACATATTTCAAGGAGAAACTAAAAACACACGAAGCAAAATCGAGGCAACTCCATGACAAACTTAAAGATGGCACAAACCAATTTCAGGTCGGGAATCAGGTATTGCTGGATAAGACAGACCCTCAAATTGCCACTCCAGACCTTAATACAAACGAAGAGATCTTTCACAATACTGAATGCCTTTCCATACGGAACAGTCGAGGTAACTAATCCTATATTCGACACTTTTAAGGTAAACACCACTCGACTTAAACTATATATCGATAACTAAATTGATAGCAAGAATGAGGAGTTTCAACTCTTCAAACCACCATGATTATGCGAATGAAAGGTATGTTGATAAACCGTAAAAGTAACATATTTTAATCCCACATTTAACATACTTTTGGATGATTTATCCTTTGATTTATGTAAAAAGATGCTCTTAATCCTTTTTTATTCATATTTTATATTTAGGAAAGCACCCAAGAATGAAAAGAATGAGAAACAGGCTTAAAACGGACCAAATTGGGCCAAGAGAGAAATCGACACAGCCTGGCCCAAAGACCACAAGGCCGTGCCTCATTAAAAGTCCGAACATGGCCTGACCATGATTCATACGGCATGTGCCATGGTCGTGTCCCTGTCGCTGGAAAGAGTAATTTCATTCAGGAAAGGATACTTGGGGGCAAAAAAACATATTCCAAAGCCTATTCAAACACCCTAGTACGAATTCTACTTAAATTAGGATACTTAGGGGCCAAGTAAGGCATCTCAAAGTCTATATAAACACCCAAGGGGGCAACTTAAAAGGGGGAGTTCGACAGAAGCCGAAACAGGCGTCAAGCTAGGCCAAGGAGCCAAGCCGGAAAAGTTAGAGTTGAGGGAATTACTCGAAGATAGCCAGTTGATCCATCCCAAGAAGCCGGAATTCTACTCAAAACGGCAGATTTCTCCTTCAATTCCTTCAGGGAGTTTTAGAGATTTCTTATGTTTTGTTTTATCTTTTCTCTTGAGATGTTTTCTTTATTTGTTATGAACTAAACCCCTCAGATACCTGAAGGGGATGAAACCTAGATGAATCGTGTTATTGTTTACTGAATTATATGATAAATACTTAGTTTGTTCTTAATTATGTGTGCTTAATCCAAATTTGATGTGCTTAGGTGGAGGAGGAATAGACCCTGCCTAAGAGTAGATCTAGCATAATTAAGTGGAGTTGATCGAACGCCTAGAGATAGGGTTATGAGATTTTTCCAGATTAGGGTGAAACCTAATATGGGATATCCATAGACCGATTTACTGCTATTCTAGGGGGTTATTATAAGAGAACGAGAGTTCCACTAATTAACCTAGGGTTAGACGTTATTCGCCTCGAGAGAGGGTTTAATATACGTTAGGGAGTCTTACGAATCAAACTAAGTGAATAAATCATAAGGTTTAGTGTTAAATAACAAGTGAAGTCTAGGTGGATTCTTCCTGAGGGTATCATCGTGATCAACTGAGTTTTTCTCAAGTCATTTCCCAATTCGTTCTTTTTGTCTTTGCGTCTTTAGCTTAGTAGTCGTTAAATTAGATTAAAGCAACTTCACTATTATTTTAGGCTAAATAATAAAAAGAAAGTTAGTATTAGTACTTTTAGTTCCTTTGGGTTCGACAATCTGGTCTTGCCTAAGCTATACTACTGTTCGATAGGTACACTTGCCTTTAATCGTTGTTAGAGTTAGTTTCCAGGTTTGATCATTCGTTTTATAAATTTTAAAGCTCTGATTTCAGGGATCATATGTCTAGCTGAAGACTTTAAACGAGTGCTTCTCGGGAGGCAACCTGAGTACTAACCCCATTAATTTCCATATTTTCAATTTTTAGCATCTAACTACAAACTAACCAAATTAATAAAGCATAGGTTTCCCTACCACACCGCCTTACACACGGGCATGGCTGTGGCCGTCTAGACACCACGATGAGGTACATCGGCATGGGCAACAATTTTTCCAAAACACGGGCTGCGACAAAATGCCACGGCCGTGCGATTCGACCGTGGTCGACACTAAGAAATCTACACGGGCATGCAACCCGCTCGTGCTTGTAGGCTGTGGCCAATACTAATTACTCCACATGGGTGTGCAAAACTCTATACAGGCGTGGGAGAAGCGAACAAAATACCACACGGCTGTGCAATGCGGCCGTGTGACCTAACACGCCCATGGCACACGGGCGTGGTAAGCCACTAGATTCCTGTTTGCTATTTAAAACTCCTATTCTTCTCATTTTCTCCCCAACTTCTTCTTCTTTCAAACCCTAACCCCCACACCCCTCTCTTTCTTCTATCTTTCCCCTTTCCCTCACTCGTTCTCTACACCACCACCCCTTTGTCGAAGAAGCGAAAGGACCCTAGCACAGTCTCCCTGTGTGAGACCAATATCCATAAGTTCATGCCTGCCGCTTCATTACCTCGACAGGACAAGGACCTTTAAATTCATTCATTTTTTTTCTTTTTCTTTTCTCTTCTCCTTTATTTTCCTTCCCTTTATCTTTCTTGTCTTTAATTTATTTTATTATATTTTGATTTCTTTAATTTAGGTTCAAAGGGCTGTTCAGGAAAGACCACACCACAACCGAAGTCTCCTCCACCCCTAACCAACTCTACACCGTTTCTTTTCTTTGACTCCATCCAAAATTCAGGAAGTTTCACTTCTCTCCCTCTCTTATTCTTTTCTTACTATATTATCATTTTTATCTTTTTACGTTGAGGACAATGTAAAGCTTAAGTGTGGAGAGGTGTCAACAAGACTCTCGTATTAAAAAATCCCTGAATTATGCTTTGTCTTAAGTAATTTTCTCATATTACTATTAGAGCGAAACTTTTATTGATTTATGATTTTCATTGATATGTTAAGTGATTGTGCATTGATGGTTTAAACTTTAAGATATTAGAGAATCAAGCATGATAAGTCTATTTTCTGTAATTAAAATTTTTAAGTTGTTTCCCTAATCTTAAATATTACTTTGAAGTTTGAAATTTACAAGGTTGACATCAAAAACCATAATCCCTGTGAGATTTTGAGCCCTTTAGAGAATATATTTTTCTTGCTCACTTTATTGATTATGAGTGTGTCAACATTGATTTGTTATTCTAGTACTTGCTTCAATTATACATGTCGAGACCATACCTTTGATCTGATACACTGAGATGATAAAGGCACCTAGGTTTTAACCCACTTACTCCATAAAAAGCTTACCCTCATAATTAACCCCTGGTGAACCATTTTTAACCTAATAAATCGTTTTCTTGACTCACCCATTAATATTAACCCAAAACCAAAATTTTACTTCCCCTAATCTTTTGACGTCCCTTTTTGTCAAGAACTGAGTTGATCAGTTTCCTAACTATGACTTTTATTTCAATTGTTAAGTTCTTTCTTATTATTGTGTGTACTTGTTCTTAAAAAAACTTTGAAGTTTTATTCATTATCAGTGATTATGAGCTTAAATAGTTAATTTCACATCTTTAGAAGAAGCTCGTTTGTATTAGTGATAAGTTAAATTGATGTAATTATTAATATTTAGCTTATTGTGTCTAGTTAGGTAATTTATCAATTCAATCTCGATTCTAACCTTCTAATTCAGCCTATATCCACACCTTTAACCTAAGCCCCATTACAACCTTTTAAAGACCTTTTGATTTGTGTATCATCTCATTTTATAGTGGTGGAGATTTAATTTTCATGCAAGCCTATGGGATTAACTCTTCATGTTTGACTTTTGAGTGCTTAATTTGAACCTTAAAAACCTTGAGTGATTTGAGTGAATCTTTAGTGAGAATGTCAATTCTTGTCGATTTTGAATCAGAGGTAATTATTTAGGTAAGGGGAAACACGTATGTTTTCGTATGATAAATATTTATGACTTAGATTGTTTGAATCTTTATGACTCTTTTAGTTCAATTATCAATGTATGAATTATCTATGAATTATGATGAAACATTATTGATAAGAATTATGAATTGAGGAAGTTGATTTTAATTGTGAGTTGAGGATTTTGCTTGAGGACAAGCAAAGGCTTAAGTGTGGGGATATTTGATAAACCATAATTTATACATATTGTTACCCCATACTTGGCTTATTTTTGGATGAATATTCATTAGATTTAATGAATTTGATGCTCCTAATCCATTAATTTCATGATTTATACTAAGGAGAGCTTAGGAAATCGAAAAGACCGATAAACGGGCCAAAAGGGGACAAAATGGGCCTACACGGCTGGACCACTGCACACGGGCGGACCACACGGCCGTGTATGACAAGCAAGATCGAACATGGCCTGGACTATCAACCACGAGCATGTCAAACAGGCATGTCCCTCCGAATCAGGATGAATTCTATTCGGAATAGGATACCCTAGGGGGCAACCTAAAAGAGGAGTTCGACAGAACATCGAATAGATGTCGAGCAGAAGGCAGAAATTACTTCGAGATAGCCATCGGGAACAGCTTAGGAGAAGGATCTCCATCAAGACTAAGGATCTCCCATCAAGATCTTTAGAAGTTTTTGGGTTGTCTTATGTTTTGTTGTTTTCCCTATTCTAATATGTTTCCCTCTTTTAGTATGAACTAAATCCCTTAAATACCTTAGGGGATGAAACCTAAGACGAATCTTATCATTATTTGATTTATGAGATAAATACTTGTTCTTATTCTTAATTGTGAGTTCTTATTCTTGTTTTGATAATTTAGGTTATTGATTCAAAATCGAATGTGCTTATTCAGTGGAGCAAAAGTCCCTGTTTAAGAGTAGATCAACACAATTAAGCGGTTTATTGTAACCCTAGAAATAGGGCACGAAAATCTGCCGGATTAGGGTCAAACCTAATAAAGGAATCCATAGATCGAGTTAATGCGACAATAGGGGTTTAAATTAGAAAGAGATTTCAATTAATCAACCTAGAGTTAGTTGTTTTTAGTCTTGAAAGAGATATTAACATAAATCAGGGATTTCTACGGATTAAGTCAAGTGAATAAATCGCATGAATCAAAAGTAATAAGTAAAGTCTAGGTGGATTCTTCCTTAGGTATTGCCTATCTCATATAAGTTGTCCAAAAGTATTTTCCCAGTTCACTCTCTATCATGTTCATAGTTATTTAGTTAGTTAAAATAGTTAGTTAATTTTAGAGTAAAAATAAATTCCCTTTAATTATTAGGCTAGATAATAAAAAGATAGTTATTACTAGTAATCTTGGTCCTTGAGGATACGATATTCCAGACTCACCACAGTTATACTACTGTTCGATAGGTGCGCTTGCCTTTTTCAAAATAATAGTTAGTTTCGAGCTCCATCAAAGGCCAGACCTGATGGGCCAGTCAGAGTTGGGCCTCCTACTAGGGTGGCACTTTGTGGACTGATGGGCTCGAAACTAACTAATATTTTGACAAAGGCAAGCGCACCTATCGAACAGTAGTATAGCTTTGATGAGTCCGAAATATCGTATCCTCAAGGACTAAAATTACTAGTAATAACTATCTTTTTAATCTAAATTTAACTAACTAATTAACTATGAACGAGACAGAGAGTGAAGAGAGTAATCGAATAAACCAATGAATAAAGACAATACCCAAGGAAGAATCCACCTAGGCTTCACTTCTTATTCTGACTCTGAATTAAACGATTTATTCAGTTGCCTTGATCCGTAGAAATCCCTAAATTATGTTAATATCTCCTTCAAGACTAAAAACAACTGACTCTAGGTTGATTAACTGAAATCTCTTTCTAATTAAAACCCCTATCATCGCATTAACTCGATCCATGGATTCCCTTATTAGATTTGACTCTAATCCGGCAGATTTATGTCATCCTATTTCTAGGGTTGCAATCAACTCTGCTTAATTGTGCAAGATCTTCTCTTAAATAGGGACTTTTGCTCCACTGAATAAGCACATCAATCTTGAATTAATATCCTGAAAATATTAAAGCAAGGGTTAAGAACACATAATTAAGAATAAGAACAAGTATTTATCGTGTAATTCAGATAATTAAATAATAAGATCCATTTAGGTTTCATCCTCCCTAGGTGTTTAGGGAGTATAGTTCATAACGTAAAAGGAAAACATCTCAGAATAAAGAAAACAACAATACATAAAGAACCTAAAAACTTTTTAGGAAAATTTATAGATATCTTCAATCTTGAATGAGATCCTGCTTTTGAATTGATCCCAATGGCTTCCTTCGAGTAATTTCTTCGTTCTACTCTATGTCCTCCCTTTTTCCTTCTTCTAGTATGTATTTATAGACTTTAGAAGGCTCAGAAACCCTAAAAATTGGTGTTTTCAGCGCAACAGGGAAGTAAGGTGTGGAATTGACACGGGCTGGCACATAGGTGTGTGGCCAGCCCGTGTGGCTCACATGGGCGTGTGCCTAGCCTGTGTGGATCCTGAAAACTCTAATTTTTGCCCCCTTTTTCGCTCTTTTTGCTCCCAAATGCTCTCCTAAGTATAGAAACATGAATTTAAGGGATTAGGAGCATCAAATTCACTAATTTTCATCATAAATCATCCAAAAATATGGGAAGCATGGAATTAAAATATGTTACATTTATGGTTTATCATGGACACTGTGGTAGACGATATCCGGGTGAGTGTTGGAGGACGATTAGGGCATTTGAGATGTGGGTTGACTGAGCACCTTGTTCAGGATTGTCCGTTAAGAACTAATCAGATGCAAGCATGGGGTACCGGTACTGCACAGCCACTGAGAGTAGTTTAGCAGCCACCTAGGGGCTGAGGTTAGGCCAGGGTGGTAACGGCGTGGGCCGAGGACAGAGAGCACCGGGCAGAGGTGCTGGACCGACTAGGGCGAGGCAGCCCGCACTGGTTTATGCTGCCCGTCCCTGTGAGGACAGAGATGCTCCGGACGTCACCACGGGTGCGTTTTTAATTTATAATGTACCTTATTTGGCACTGATAGACATAGGCTCTACACACTATTACGTAGTTAGTTCTGCGTCTGAAACCTTAGGGATTCCGGTTGAGAATACTTCAAGCGAGGTAACTGTTGTGAGTCCATTGGGGCAGTCTATCCGAGTTAGTAAAATATATAGAGACGTTCCGTTAGAGGTTCAAAGGACAGTATTTTTGGCTGATCTGATGGAGCTTCCATTCGGGGAGTTCAATTTGATTCCAGGAATGGACTGGCTGGTCAAGCAGTGGGTAAGTCTGGACTGTACGGCAAAAAAAGGTTATTTTGAGAACCGAGGAGAACAGCGAGGTAATAGTGATTGGGGAACATTGAGACTACTTGACGAATGTGATTTCTGCGTTGGTGGCAAAGAAGTTGGTACGGAAAGGATGTGAGGCATTCTTGGCCTACATTAGTGTTTGTAATTTTGGGGACTCTTCGGTTAAGGACATCAGGTCTATAAGGGATTTTCCACATGTTCTTTCCTGAGGAACTATCGGGTCTGCCCCTGAGCCGAGAAGTAGAATTTGGGATTGAGCTCATTCTCGGTACAGCTCCGGTGTTTATCGCGCCTTACCAAATGGCACCAAAGGAGCTCATGGAGCTTAAGGCCCAAATTTAAGAACTGTTATATCGGGGGTTCATTCGTCCCAGTGTGTCTCCATGAAGAGCACTAGTGCTGTTTGTTAAGAAAAAGGATGGGACAATGCGGATGTGCATCGATTATCAGCAGTTGAACAAACTGACAATCAAGAACAAGTACCCACTTCCGAGGATAGATGATTTATTCGATCAGTTCAGAGGGGCTTCTGTGTTCTTCAAGATTGATCTACATTCAGGATATCATCAATTGAGGGTTAAGGAGGCCGATGTGTATAAGATGGCATTTAGGACTCGTTATGGGCATTACGAGTTCCTGGTGATGCCTTTTGGGTTGACCAATGCACCAGCAGCATTCATGTATTTGATGAACTGTGTGTTTTAGCCTTATCTGGACCAAATTTTGGTAGTGTTCATCGATGATATTCTAGTGTATTCTAAGACTGAGGATGAGCACAATGAGCATCTCTGAGTGGTACTACAGACTCTCCGTGAAAAATAGTTGTATTCGAAGTTCAGTAAGTGTGAGTTCTGGCTCCAAGAAGTAACCTTTCAGGGGCATGTGGTTTCTGCAAAGGGGATTCTTGTTGATCCTTGTAAGATTGAGGCTGTATTGGATTGGAAATAGTCGAAGAATGCGTCCGAAATCCACATCTTTCTGAGGCTGGCGGGTTATTATCAATGCTTCGTAGAAGGATTCTCCTTGATTGTGGCACCGTTACCCAAGCTTCTGCGTAAGGGAGTTCCCTTTTTCTAGACTGAAAAGCAACAAGAGAGCTTTGAGAAGCTCAAATCTAATCTTACTCAGGCTCCTGTTCTGATACAGCCGGAGCCTGGTAGAGATTTCGTGGTATACAGTGATGCGTCGCATGTGGATCTGGGTTATGTTCTGATGCAGGATGGTAAAGTGGTAGCTTATGTGTCTCGTTAGCTTAAGATGCATGAAGCTAACTATCTGATGCATGAATTGGAGTTGGAAGCGGTAGTCTTTGCTCTAAAAATCTAGAGGCACTATCTGTATGGTGAGAAGTGTACTATCTACACTGATCATAAAAGCCTCAAATATCTCCTCACTCAGAAGGAGTTAAACCTTAGGTAGTGTAGGTGGGTTGAACTGTTTAAGAATTATGACTGCACCATCGAGTACCACCTGGTAAGGCCAATGTGGTGGCAGGTGCTTTGAGCCGTAGGGCTATGACCGATCTGAGAGCGATGTTCGCTCGACTCAGTTTATTCGACGATGGGAGTCTGTTAGCAGAACTCTAGGTTAGACCTGCATGGATTGATCAGATCAGAGGTAAACAGATGGGGGATAAGTCGCTTGAGTTGCGTTTCCATCAGGTTGAGAATGGGATACTACTGATTTTGGGATTAACAGTGATAGGGTACTTTGTTTCTGCGGTCGGATCTATGTACCAAGGGATGAGGAGTTGTGGCAGTCGATTCTGAGGGAGGCGCATAGTAGCCCTTAAGCTATGCATCCCGGTGGGAACAAGATGTACTGAGATCTTTGGCAGTTGTACTGGTGGCAAATGTTGAAGTGTGAGGTTACTGGCTTCGTTGCGCACTGTCTGACATGTCAGCAGGTTAAGGCTGAGCATCAGTTGCCTTTGGGGTTGCTGCAGTTGGTAAAGATTTCGATATGGAAATGGGAACAAGTAACGATGGACTTCGTTAGTAGGTTACCTTTAACACCCCCTAAGAAGGATTCTGGGTTATCATTTCATTCCAATCAGGATAGACTTTTCTCTCCAGAAGTTAGCTAAGCTATATATATCAGAAAAAGTGAGACTGCATGGGGTTCCTGTCTCGATCATCTCCGATAGGGATCCTCGCTTCACGTCTCAGTTCTGGAAGAAGTTGCACGAGGCTCTGTGTTCAAGGTTGGACTTCAGTACTGCTTTGCATCCTTAAACAGATGGTTAGTCGAAAAGGGTGATTCAAGTACTGGAGGATATGTTGAGGAGTTGTGTTATAGATTTTCGGGGCAGTTGGAAGGAGTATTTGCCGTTGGCAGAGTTTGCCTACAATAATAGCTATCAGTCTAGCATTCAGATGGCACCTTACGAGGCCCTGTATGGCCGTAAGTGTTACACTGCCTTATGTTGGACTGTGTTGGGTGAGCGACGGGAATTGGTTTCTGAAACTGAAGATAAGGTCCGATTCATTCGAGATCGACTGAAAGCGGCATCTGATAGATAGAAGTCTTATGTCGATCTGAAGCGGAAGGATATTGAGTTTTCTGTGGGGGACTTAGTCTTTCTTAAGGTCTCGCCATGGAAGAAGATCTTGAGGTTCGATTGCAAGGGTAAATTGAGCCTTCAATTTATTGAGCCGTACCGTATTCTGAAGCGAGTGGGGCCAGTCGCATATCAGTTGGAGCTTCCTTAGGTTCTGGATCGCATTCATGATGTGTTCCACATCTCAATGTTGAGATGCTACCGCTCTGATCCCCCGCATGTTGTTACTATTGAGGACACTAAGCTTAGACCAGATCTGACGTTTGAGGAGGAGCTAGTCTAGATCCTGGATCGCGACATTAAAGTACTACGAAGGAAGTCTATCCCCTTACTTAAAGTGCTGCGACGAAATCATAGCACTGAGGAGGCCACTTGGGAGTCGGAGGATTCGATGCGTCAGCAGTATCCTCACCTTTTCTGATTAGGTAAAATTTTGAGGACGAAAATTTCTTTTACGGGGTAGAGTTGTGACGCCCCAACTTTTCTCAATTTCGGCTTTTGTAAATTTATTACAATAATATCTGTAGATGTTTCTGAAATTAATTGACAAAAAAATGTGTATCTGCTTCAGTGGTTACGTGTTATGGGTGTGTGTTAGAGGTCTCAAGTTCAAGCATTACCTTAGGTGAATTTTGTTTATTTTTCGGATTAAAGCCTTATCCTTGTTCAATAGGCTTAAGTTCAATTATTTGTAAAACCATATCAGAATAGGCCTGTTGGTCTGGTGGTTAAGTGGAGTGTTAAGTGGCTGGAGGTCTAAGGTTCGAATCTCTAAGCGAGAGAGAATGTTAATCTTTTTACTCGGTTTCCTAGAAGAGATGTGCAGAAGATGGATTCTGAGTAGTGGATTGTTAGTGGGTAGTTAATTGAGAGAAGATAGGGGAGTTGGGATTTGGGGAGTTATATGGATTATTTTTGTTTTTTTATTTTATTCTTTTCAAAATTCGTTTCTCTCTCTTTCTCTCCAAAATTCTGACGCTGACTTTCTTCCCCACTTTTCTTCTTCGATTTTTCTGCGGCTTACTGTTGGATTTTTCGTAGTCAATCATCACTCTTGCGTTCGTGGTTCTTTTTTATCTGGTAAGTGATCTCTTTTGATATTCTTCCTTTGATTTGAGGACTAGCAACGTTAGTTTATGGAAGTTAATCGATGTGTCCTGTGTTTAGGAGAAGATCAAGGTGCTGGGGTTTCCCAGTCGGCGCTTTAAAGGTGCGGATTAACGTTGCTCATCCTAAGGTAAGATTTTAGTCGATTTAAGTCAGTTGTCTATCACTTTTGGTTCGGTTTAATGTTGTTCTAAGTGTTTAATTCTGGGTTTGTGTGGTCAATTTTAGGTATTGGAGAGCTCAGGAGTGTTTTTGCAACGAAACAGTACCAGGTGTGTACCCGGAAACGCAAAAAACGAGCTTTCGGCGAAAGCTAAAATTCTCACTATTGATGCCACACAGGCATGTGGTCGCTCATGTGGTAGGTCGTGTGCAAGGCTGTGAGCCACAACACGGCCATGTGATCGACGTGTCAAGTCGTGCGCAAGCGACACTGCCGTGTGATGGCCGAATGAGGTCGTGTGCGGGACACAGGCTCGACCAATTGGGCCGTGTGGGCCACACGGGTGTGTGGGCCTATACGAGAACCACACGGACGTGTGGGATTCCGGGCCAAGCTGTGTGATCCACACGACCAAGTTCAACTTGGGCCGTGTGAGCCCATTTTTCTAAAATGGTCTATATGGTTGCACGAGTTGCCCAAGTCGACTGTGGATCTACCGTAGGGTCAGTAAGGAATACTTAGACCCCTATATGAGTGATCTGCCTTTCTGATTTCTGTACCAAGAATGAATTATGATATTTGAATGTATGTACTTTTAATTGCATAATAGCATGACATTCTTTGTATGTTTCATTGCATCGAGGTGGGTTGATGATATTTGGAGGAAGTATCTGAAAGGCTCTTAAGCCTGTTATTTGGCTGCTCAGCTGCAATTATCTAATTATGTGTCGCATTTCGGTACAGCATAGTGTGTAGGGATGAGTGGGTTGATTTTATCCCTACATGGTGTGTAGGGTTGGACGGAGTTGGTGTGTAGAGGCTGGCGGGTAGGACTCTGTTATTCTATTATGTTCTGCATATTATATCTGAGATCGCCTAAAGCTCTAGAATATATCTGATTCTGTATCTGAGTGGGCTAGGATCCACACTGATTCTCTAATGGGCTCAGACCCGAACTGTGAATTTATGACTGTTTCTGATATAATGTTGTGTGCATGTTTTCTGTAGGGAGTACACACTGTGTTGCGAAAACTCACCCTTTTCTGTTTAATCTGTTCTGGTAATCCCTAGCACTAGGCGGATCGGTGCAGCAGAGGACTCGACGGTGACCACTGCTTCTGCCTCACAGTTTTTGTCCTTATTTTATGGTTTTGCTTATCGGGGAAAGTGTTATGTAATATGGCCTTTACGTATTTTGTTAAATCTGGATTTGCAACGCTTATGTTTTTATCGTTAGTAGTAGGAAAACTCGAGTTTCCAAAATAAACAAATGTTTTACCAAAACACCACGATTATGCAAATTGATTTAAATTCTTCCGCGAAATATAAGTATGTTGGAAAATGGGCAAGGTTTTGAAAATGGATAATGATTGAAACAAACGACACATTTTTGAAAGGTAGCATAAGATAACAAAAAATGGTCTTATTGCAATTATGTTTTCTAAAGCATTATCATGTTACATCGCCAGATTCGGCCATAACGTCTAGGCCAGGTTTGGGGTGTTACAATAGCTAACAATGATTATCAGTATCCAACTACAAGAGTGGGTATTAGGAGAAGAGTTGCTGGAGCTATGGAGCTTGGTGCGATTTCAAAAGTCTAAGAAATATTTTCAATTCAAAAAAAAAAAAATTTATTGGAACTTGAAGCAACTTCATAACAACATACCACTAGTGAAAGCATTTGAGCAAATGCCCAATGACATAAAGTTCATGAAAGACATATTGTCAAAGAAGCGCAAACTAGGGGAATTTAAAACTATTTATTTCATTCAAGGGTGTACAAAAATGTTGATAAACAAATTGCCATTGAAATTGAAGGACCTAGTGAGTTTTACTATTCTTTACTCAATTGGAAATAATTATGTAGGCAAGGCATTATGTGATTTAGGTGCAAGCATAAATTTAATGCCTATGTATGTTTTCAGGAAATTTGGAATTGGGAAGGCGAGACCTACAACTGTAATGCTCCAGCTAGTTGATTCTTCTTATGCACATCTGGAAGGTAAAATTGAAGATATGTTGGTAAGAGTTGACAAATTTACTTTTTCAACAGATTTTATTATTCTGGAATGTGAAGCTGCTAAAGAGGTACCAATTATTCTTGGAAGACCTTTTCTAGCCACTAGTAGAACATTAATTGATGTACAGAAATATGAATAAATAATGAGAGTTAATGACTGGCAGATAACCTTTAATGTTTTTGATGCCATGAAGTGTCCAGACACAGATCAAGATTGCCATGCCATTGGGGTTATTAACACTGCAGCGAAGGGAGAATTGACAGAATTTTGGTACAACAATTCTAATAATGAAGTAGACTCAGTTGAGTTGAATGAAGAGGAACTAATTGAAGAACTTAGTGAACTAATATAGGCTAAGCAACTAGAAAATGGAGCAAGGAGGAGTTTTGAATCTTTAAATTTATCAAAGCATTCTTTTAAACCTCCTCGACCTTCTATAGAGGACCTTCCTACTTTGTAGTTGAAGCCTTTGGCATTACATTTGAAGTATGTTGATAAACCGTAAAAGTAACATATTTTAAGCCCACATTTAGTATGCTTTTGGATGAATTAAGCCTCGATTCATGTAAAAAGGTGCTCTTAATCCTTTCTTTTCATGTTTTGTACCTAGGAAAGCACCCGAGGATAAAAAGAACGAGAAATGGGCCTAAAACGGACCAAATTGGGCCAAAGAGGAAATCGACACTGCCTGGACTTAAGCCCATACGACCGTGCCACGTCAATCTACTAGAACACAGCCTGATCCCGACTCACACGGCCGTGCCCCATTAAAGAAGTCCGAACACGGCCTGGACACGATCCACACGGGTGTGTGCCATGGCCGTGTCCCTGTCATGGAAAAGAGCAATTTCATTCGGATTTGGATACTTAGGGGCAAAGAAACATATTTCAAAAGCCTATATAAACCCCTTAAGTGTTACTTGAAAGAAGGCGTTAGCTAGGCCAAGGAGCCGAGCCAGAAAGGTCAGATTTGTGGAGATTTACTCAACGATAGCCAGTTGATCCATCTCAAGAAGCCGAAATTCCACTCAAGATGGCGGATCTCTCCTTCAATTTCTTCAGGGAGTTTTAGGGATTTCTTATATTTTGTTTATCTTTCTTTCTAAGATGTTTTCTTTTATTACTATGAACTAAACCCTTTAGATACCTGAAGGGGATGAAACTTAAGATGGATCTTGTTATTTTTTTCTGAACTATATGATAAATATTTGACTTTTCTTAATTATGTGTTCTTAATTCTTGTGTTGATATTTCCAGGATGTTGATTCAAGTATGATGTGCTTAGGTGGTGGAGCAAAATTCCCTGCTTAAGAGTAGATCTAGCATAACTAAGCAGAGTTGATCGTACGCCTAGAGATAGGGTGACGAGATTTTGCCGGATTAGAGTGAAACCTAATATGGGAGTCCATAGATCGAGTTAATGCGATTCTAGGGGTTTTAATTAGAAAGAGATTTCAATTAATAAACCTAGGATTAGACGTTATTCGCTTCGAGAGAGGGTTTAATATAACTTAGGGAATCTTACGGATCAAGCCAAATGAATAAATCGTCTGGTTCAGTGTTAGATAACAAGTGAAGTCTAGGTGGATTCTTCCTAAGGGTATCGTCTTAATCAATTGGTTTTTCTTCCAAGTTATTTTTCTCCAATTCATTCTCTTTTTGTCTTTGTGTCTTTAGTTTAGTTGATAGTTAAATTTAGATTAGATAACCATTCATTTAACTCTTAGGCTAAATAATAGAAAGAGAGTTAGTATTAGTATTTTTGGTTCCTTCGGGATTCGATATTCCGGTCTTGCCTAAACTATACTACTATTCGATAGGTGCGCTTGCCTTAAAATTGTTGTTAGTATTAGTTTCCAGGTTCGATCATTTTTTATATAAATTTTAAAGCTCTGATTTCGACGATCAAGTTTTTGGCGCCGTTGCCGGGGAACTAAAATATTAAGAAAGCTTAATTTTTATTAATTTAGCCATATTTATTTTTATTTTTATTTTTGCAATTAAATTTTTCTTTTTCTAAATTTTTCTCTTTCTTCTTTCTTTTATCCCTTTCAGGTACCTCTAGTTTATGACTAGAAGGAACCCGACAGGACCTCTACTTTACGACAGTGATATTGAAGGTACCGTTCGTAGAAATCGCAGAGAAATAAGGCGAAGCCTAAACTACATAAACGAAGAGCAAGAACCCGAAATAAATACCACAGAAGAGATGGCTGAAAATAATCCGCTACCTCCAGAGATGGCCGAACATCATGCTCCATGTGCTATGTATGATTATGCTAAACCTAGTATAATAGGGACTGAGTCTAGTATTGTTAGGCCTACTATTGCTGCAAATACCTTTGAACTGAAACCTAACACTATACAGATGATACAACAGTTTGTTCAGTTTGATGGTTTGCAGGATGAGGATCCTAACACACACTTAACAAATTTCCTAGAATTTTGCGACACCTTCAAGATAAATGGTGTTTCTGATGATGCCATCCGTCTTCGGTTATTTCCCTTTTCCTTGAGAAATAAAGCCAAACAGTGGTTACATTCTCTTCCACGAGGCTTAATCACTATATGGGATCAAATGATCAAAAATTTTTTACTAAAATATTTTCCACCGGCCAAAACGGCCAAGTTAAGGAATGATATCTCTTCTTTTGTGCAGATAGATTCAGAGGCACTATACGATGCATGGGAGAGATACAAAGATTGTTCAGAAGGTGCCCACACCACCAATTACCATTGTGGCTACAGGTCCAAACTTTTTATAATGGTGTTAACCCTTCAACAAGGCAACTAATCG
Source organism: Gossypium australe (assembly GCA_005393395.2). NCBI lineage: Eukaryota > Viridiplantae > Streptophyta > Magnoliopsida > Malvales > Malvaceae > Gossypium > Gossypium australe. The sequence goes on from CM016616.1 coordinate 41,095,908, forward strand.
ATTTAGCTGCCGGTGGAACCCTGAACAACAAAACTATCGATTTAGCTGCCTACGAGTTTATAGAGGAGATGTCACTGAATAACTATCAGTGGTAAGTTACAAGGACAAGGCCAACAAAAATGGCCGGAGTTTACAACATTGATGCAGTAACCGCGCTATCAAATCAGGTAGAATTGCTACATAAAAAATTTGATAGTTTTTATGGTTCTTCGCAGGCACATTTAGTTATGCAGTGCGACGCAAGTGAAGGAGTGGTGAATCCTGAGTACCCACCCTACGGACAGGGCATGGAGAGCGAACAAATGAACTATATGGGTAATAATTTTTGTTCTAACAATAACCCTTATAGTAATACTTATAATCCAGGTTGGAAGAACCACCCTAATTTCTCATGGGGCGGTCAAAGAAATCAAAGATCACAACCATCCCAAAACTTCCAACAACAGCCCTACCCACAGGAAAAGAAGCCGAACCTTGAAGAGGCGCTAACAAACTTCATAACAGCCTCAGACACACATTTCCAGAGGATAGAAACAAAACTTGAGGCATTGGAACTCAAGGATCAAATCGGGCAACTTACTAGGTTAGTTTCTGAAATACGATTCTAAACCTTATCTAGGGAAAAAGAGCAGGTCCAAGCAGTGACACTGAGAAGTGGAAAGGATTTAATCAAAACAAAGAAGGAGGTACCACATGATCCTGATAAGGCAAAGATAACTCCGACCTGTGAGGAAACTAAACCAACAATCCCGTATTCAGCAAAGTTGAAAAAAGACCGCTTAGATGCAGAATATGGTAAATTTCTTGAACTTTTCAAACAGCTACATATTAACTTAACTTTTGTTGAAGCTATTTCGTAGATGCCAACATATGCAAAATTTTTAAAGGAGCTTCTAACAAATAAAAGGAAGTTTGAGGAAATTTCAACAGTAGAACTTAGTGAGGAATGCTCAGCTATCATCCAAAACAAGCTACCAACCAAATTGAAAGATCCAAGAAGTTTCACTATCCCTTGTTTAATTGGTAGTTTGAACATAGAAAAAGCATTAGCTGACTTAGGTGCCAGTATTAATCTAATGCCTTATAAAATGTTTAAGCAACTGGGTCTCGGGGAACCAATACCCACTAGGATAAGTATTCAGTTAGCTAACAGATCTGTTAAGTATCCTAGGTGAATTATTGAAGATGTTCTGGTAAAAGTAGATAAATTTATATTTCCCGTTGATTTTGTTGTGCTTGATATGAATGAGGACGTAGAGGTACCTTTAATTTTGGGGTGACCCTTTCTAGCTACTGCTAGTGCTGTCATTAATGTTGGTGATGGTAAACCCGCATTAAGAGTAGGAGATGAAGAAATTGTGTTCCAAATCTATCATGCCATGCGTTATTCTAGAGAACAAGATGATTCTTGTTACTTTGTTGATGCCACTGATCACATTTTTCAAGAATCTTTGCAGGAAATCATGCACAGTGACACGATACTATGTCTTTCACAATGTGAGGGGAATGATGACGATACTAATGAAGAGAATCCCAATGCATCACCTTCTAGATGGATGAAATAGAGGACATCAAGATTAATAACGAATTAAAACAAAAACCCTCTATTGATGAGCCACCCAAGCTAGAACTAAAACAATTGCCAAAGCACTTAGAATATGCATTCCTAGGGGATAATTCTGCGCTACCAGTAATCATTTCTTCGAAGCTAGGACCCCAAGAGAAAGAAACATTGCTAAGGGTACTAAGGAAACACAAAAGGGCAATAGCATGGAAAATGTCAGACATTAAAGGATTAAGCCCAACATTTTGCACCGAAAAAATTTTAATGGAAGATAAGTATAAACTGTATGTGCAACCTCAAAGACGGTTAAACCCTAATATGAAAGAAGTCGTCAAAGCCGAGGTAATTAAACTTCTAGATGCAGGAATAATTTATTCAATTTTTAACAGCACTTGGGTAAGTACTGTGTAGGTAGTTCCGAAGAAAGGAGGCATGACTATGGTAACCAACGAAAATAATGAATTGATCCCCACCAGAACAGTCACAGGTTGGAGAGTCTGTATAGACTATAGGAAGCTGAATGACGCAACCAGAAAAAATCACTTCCCTCTACCCTTTATTGATCAGATGTTAGAAAGGTTGTCTGGGCATATGTACTACTGCTTCTTGGACGGACTCTTCGGCTACTTCCAAATCCCAATAGCGCCTGAAGATCAAGAGAAGACAACATTTACATGCCCATACGGTACATTTTCTTATTGTAGAATGCCTTTTGGATTATGTAATGCTCCTGCTACTTTTCAGCGCTGCATGTTGGCCATCTTTGATGAACTTGTGGAAGACATTATGGAGATATTTATGGACGACTTCTCGGTGTTCGGTAATTCTTTCCACCTTTGCCTTAAAAATTTAGAACGAGTTCTAATAAGATGTGAGGAGACGAATCTTGTCTTGAATTTGGAAAAATGTCACTTTATGGTTAGAGAAGGGATTGTGCTAGGACATAAGATTTCTAATAAAGGGATTGAGGTAGATAAAGCAAAGATTGAAACCATAGAAAAATTACCTCCCCCTAGTTCAATTAAGGCTATTAGAAGCTTTTTAGGACATGCTGGATTTTACAGAAGATTCATTAAAGATTTTTCTAAAATAGCTAAGCCTTTAAAAAAATTACTAGAAAAATATGTTCCTTTCAGTTTCGATCAGGAATGTTTAGATGCATTCAATGTCCTCAAGGATAAACTAAAAAATGCCCCGATTATAATTGCACCTGATTGGAATTTACCCTTTGAACTAATATGTGATGCGAGTGATTTTACAGTAGGTGCAGTTTTGGGACAACGAAGAGACAAGCATTTTTAACCAATTTATTATGCTAGTAGAACATTGACACCCGCATAAGAAAACTATACCACCACAGAGAAAGAATTGCTAGCTATAGTTTTTGCTTTTGACAAATTTAGGTAATATTTAATATTATTTAAAGTTGTTGTCTACACTGATCATTCAGCTCTTCGTTATCTTTTAACTAAACCTGATGCAAAACCTCGACTCATACGTTGGATCTTACTCTTACAGGAATTCGATGTGGAAATACAGGATAAAAAGGGAGCTGAAAACCTTGCAGCAGATCACCTCTCCAGACTTGAGAACCCACATATCGAAGAGCTTAACGAAAGTGAGATAAACGACTCGTTCCCTGAAGAATATCTCTTTTCTATAACCAACTTCGAGGTACAATGGTTTGCAGATATTGTGAACTATTTAGCTGCTAACATCTTACCAAAGAGTTTAACACATCATCAAAAGAAACAATTCTTTGCTGATGCGAAAAACTATTTTTGGTAAGACCGTTTTCTTTTCCGCATATGTGTAGATCAAGTAATTCGGAGATGCGTTACAAGGGCGGAAGCAAGTAAAATCTTGGAACACTACCATTCAGGACCTTCAGGAGGACATTACAGCGGGATTAAGACAACACACAAAATACTCGAATCTGGATTTTATTGGCCAACTCTTTTCAAAGATGCCAACAGGTATGCCGCTTCATGTGATAAATGCCAAAGATCAGGTAATATTTCTAAACGCGATGAGATGCCTCAAACATATATGTTATCAAGTGAAATATGTAATGTATGGGGTATTGACTCTATGGGTCTGTTCCCTTGTTCATTTGGAAATAAATACATCTTAGTAGCGGTTGATTACATGTCAAAATGGGTGGAGGCCCAAGCTTTACCTACTAAAGATGCTAGAGCTGTAGTAAAGTTTCTGAAGAAACTTTTCTCTCGTTTTGGAACACCCAGAGCAATCATCAGCAATAAGGGTACTCACTTTTGTAATACTCAATTTGAAAAAGTCTTAAGAAAATATGGAGTACACCACAGAACAGCTACCGCTTATCATCCCCAAACCAGTGGGAAAGTGGAAGTGGCAAATCGAGAGCTTAAGCGAATCCTAGAGAAAACGGTTGAATCAAATAGGAAGGATTGGGCAGTAAAGGTAGATGATGCTTTATGGGCCTACAGAACAGCATTTAAAACCCCTCTAGGGACATCCCCGTATAAACTCGTTTACAGAAAGAGTTGTCATCTACCATTTGAGTTAGAACACAAAGCCTACTGGGCGATAAAATTCTTGAATTGCGATCTCAAAACTGCAGGTGAGAAAAGGATGATGCAGTTAAACAAATTGAATGAATGGCGAAATGAGGCCTATGAGAATTCACGACTATATAAGGAGGCAACAAAATGACGCCATGATGCTGGTTTAAAAAAATCAAAGCAATTCAAAGTAGGATACTTAGTCCTGTTGTATAATTCAAGGCTCAAACTATTTCCTGGGAAGCTGAAATCAAGGTGGTCAGGACCATTCGTGATAAAATCTATTTTTCCTTACGGCACAGTCGAGGTAACCTATCTAACTCAAGGAACATTCAAGGTAAATGGCCCTCGACTGAAATTTTATAATGGTTAGGATTCCAAGGAATTAAGAGAGGAGCTTGAGCTCCGTGAACCTTCTTTTAGAAATGAAAACAGGGTAAGTCTAGCTTAAGAATTTAAACAAGCGCTTCTCGGGAGGCAACCCGAGCACTAACTCCACTAACCACATTAATTTTCATATTTTAATTTTTCAAACTAACTAATGCAGGAAAGTGCAGGTTTCAGACCAGACAGCCTTACACACGAGCGTGCCCGTGGCCGTGTGGTCGCCATGGGAAAGAAAATGAGCGTGTAGGTAGACGTGCGAAAGGAAGAAGAAAAATTTTCCCAACATGGGCTGTGATAAAAAGACCACGGCAGTGCGAATCGACCGTGGTCTATCCTGAGTAAACGAACGTGGGCACAAGCCACGCCCGTGCATATCAATCGTGTTCAGCACTGACTATATGTAGAAGCGAACACAATCATACACGTACAGAGAACAAGGGCGTGGCCAACATAGCAAACGCACCTAAATTTGAAAACACGCGATAAACACGGGCTGAATAAAATACACACAGGCGTGGCACTTGCCCGTGCCACCCTCCCTATTTAAAGAACATTACCACTGTCTCCCTCAAAAATCCTCCCCAAAAAACTTAAACCCTAGCCGTTCCCCTCACATACCCCCCTTCCCATTTCGGCAACCATCAAAGAGCCACCCACCACCATGTTCCCTCATCACAAATCTTCACATTTCTTCCACAATCACACTAAAAAACCAGTACACGCCCATGCCCATAGAGTGAACGGATGCCGCACAGCCACCCACCATCGTGTTTCCCTAACAAGTTGCAGCACACGCCCGTGGTTCGCCCCTACACACCCGTGTTCCGACAAAACACAACACTACCAGTCACATCTCACTACCACATTTACCTCTATTTAACTGTTTTAAACTTAGCATTTTATCTATTAGAATAATATTGTCATGCCATTGAATCATAGTTTGAATACTGCTTAGAATGAGATAGAATCTTTTCCTTGCTTCTGCTTAAATGCGATTAATTCTATTCATTATAAGTTTAGCATGTGATATATGTTTTGATTGAAAATCTACTTGAATTATTGCCTATCGATTCTCTTTCAGGTACATAATGTCATCATCACGAGGAAAGAAAAGCACAGTCCTTACCTCTACAAAACGAAAGGGACCCGATTCCTCATCAACTAGCGCAACCTCGGGAGTGCGCCATCCATTTTTACGATTTCCCCCGGGTATCCAAGAGGACCGTTACAAGATACTTCGGGCACGACCACTAGGAACAAGAAGATGCATCGATTGGGCCGCCCTAGAATAGGTCCAGTTAGCAGATGACGTACGGGGCTCTATTAACCACCGACCCTTGGCATCAATTTTTCAATATAATCGAGCCTACCTACTTGGAACTCACTCTAGAACTATGTTCAACATTTCATCTCCAGACAGTGATGTCGCGACACGATGACCCCGATACGATCCAATTCCAACTAGGGGGCGTTATAAGAGAACTTAATGTACCACTATTCGGAGCTGCTTTAGGAACTTTATACAGAAGATTTTGTCGCAGAAAATGACCTTTCAGAGTTGCATCGCCATATACATTTTAGTCCCATGCAATGTTGGCATAAGATAGCTTCCCACTCCTTCGATTATGACCCCAGTCGCTCAAAAGCGACTGCCCTAGCTCCGTATTTGAGATACATACACACTATTTTGGCTCACACTTTGACAGGACGACGAGAGAGCACTGGCGTCGCCAATACTCATGACGCATACTATCTATGGTGCATGGCGGAGGGACATGTTGTCAACTTAGGATATTTTATAGCCTGAGCCATTCAACACCAGACGGAGCAGCACAGGAGAGGAATCATATCCATGGGACCTTACATCACACGACTGGCTAGATATTTCGGTCTCCTCCACAACGACGCTCAAACCTCCTCACTCACATTAATAGGGTCGATGGCCCCACAGGGCATCCAGACGATGCTACATATGAAGATGATTCAGCGTCGACGTGGGACAGACCCTCCCTAATACCGATTAGCCATCCCCACTGAGGAGGAGGAGCGTGAGGACATTCCTGATGATGTCCCACCACCACCACAGGAGGCACCAGTCCTGAGCCAGCGGCCCTTACATATAGCAGCTTCTTTTTCAACTATCTATGCACGTCTCACCCAGTTCGAGCAGTACTGTACCCAGCAGTTCACTGACACCGCTCGACATTTTGATGGGATCGAGGCCACCCTTCAGCAGATATGCCATCTCTTCCATATCTCATCACCGACACCACCACACGACCCGTCCAATGATGAGGACCTCTGAGTCCTTTTAATTATCTAATTTTTCTTTATTCTAAGTTTATTTATATTGTTTCTCTATTTTAATTTTTATTTGTCTTAAACTTTTTCTTTATACATTGCAAACTCTTATTATGATTATCATTGGTTATCTAACCTTTGAGTATGCCTAACAAATATTTATTTCCGCCTCCGAGATATCTAACTGATGACTTCGTAGTTTCAACTGCACACTCCATATAAACAAGCAAATCACTAGGAGTAAATCACTACTACATAAGTCATCTTTTATCACGACCTCTGCCAACACAAGGAATCCATCCAAAAATTCAGGAAGTGTTACTCCTCCCCTTCTCTTTTTGATTTAGTATTACATGATTAATTATCTATCTTTGTACATTGAGGGCAATATACATCTTAAGTGTGGGGGGTGAATAGTTATTTCGAGAAAGTGCCTAACTTTCTTCATTATTCTCAAATCCCTGAATTTAGTCTTGTTTTTATGTAATTTCCTCATATTACTAATTAGGATGAAATTTCTAATGATTTATGATTTTTATTGACATGTTTTTGAGTAAGTCATAGTCAATTGTGCATTGATGATTGAAATTTTAAGATACTAGAGAATCAAGCATGATAAGTCTATTTTTTAGAATTAAATTTTTTTGCTAGGTTGTTAACCTAAATCTAAATATTACCTTGAAGTTTGAAATTTATGAGGTTGACATTAATACACCCATAATTTTTTGTGAGATTTTTGAGCCTTTTAGAGCATTTTTTCGTGCTCACTTTTTGATTATGAGTTTGTCAACTTTGAATTGTTATTCAAGAACTTGCCTCGTTCATGCATATTAAGACCACACCTTTGATTTGATATACAGAAATGATAAAGGCACCTAGGATTTAACCCACTTAATCCATAAAAAGCCTACCTTCACAATTAACCCCTAGTGAACCCCGTTTAATCCTAACAACCCTTTTTATTGACTTACCGACTAATATTAACCCAAAACCCTTTGTATTTGTTATCACCATTCCTTGACTACCTTTTTATAGAGACTTAATTTTGAACAGTTGCCTAATTATGTTCTATATTTCAGTTGTAAAAGTTCTTTCCTATTATTTGACTTGTTCTTAAAAAAACGAAGTATATTCATTATTAGTTGTGTAATTCAGTGAGCTTATGCATTAAATTCCAAATCTTGAAGAAAAAGCTCGTATTATTAGTTTTCAAATGATGTAATTATTTAGGATTAGTTCATTTTTCTAGTTAGGTAAATTGTTAGGTCAATCTCGATTCTAACCTCCTAATTCAGCCTTTATCCACACCTTTAACCCTAGTCCCGTTACAACCCTGTTAAAGACCTTTTGATCTGTTTATCCTCTCATTTTACAGTGGTGGAGATTTGATTTTAAGGAAAGCCTATGGGATTAACTTTTCAAGTTTGACTTTTGAGTGCTTAATTTTGAACCTTAAACACTTCGAGTGATTTGAGTGAATCTTTTGTGAGGATGTCAGTCCTTGTTAGTTTTGAATTAAAGGTAATTATTTAGATAAGGGGAGACACCTACGTTTTTGTGCTACAAATGTATGACTTTGATCGTTTGAATCTTTAGGACTCTTTGAGTTAAATTATCCATGTATAAATTATCTATGAATTATGATGAGACATTGTCGGTAGGAATTATGAATTATGGAAAGTTCATTTTAATTGTAAGTTGAGAATTTTGCTTGAGGACAAGCAAAAGCTTAAGTGTGGGGGTATTTGATAAACCGTAAAAGTAACATATTTTAAGCCCACATTTAGTATGCTTTTGGATGATTTAAGCCTCGATTTATGTAAAAAGGTGCTCTTAATCCTTTCTTTTCATGTTTTGTACCCAGGAAAGCACCCGAGGATGAAAAGAACGAGAAACGGACCTAAAACGGACCAAATTGGGCCAAAGAGGAAATCGACACAGCCTGGACTTAAGCCCACACGGCCGTGCCACGTCAATCTACTAGAACACGGCCTGATCTCGACTCACTTCGTGCCCCATTAAAGAAGTCCGAACACGGCCTGGCCACGATCCACACGGGCGTGCGCCATGGCCGTGTCCCTGTCGTGGCAAAGAGCAATTTCATTCAGATTTGGATACTTAGGGGCGAAGAAACATATTTTGAAAGCCTATATAAACCCCCTAAGTATTACCTGAAAGAGGAAGGTTAGCTAGGCCAAGGAGCCGAGCCAGAAAGGTCAGATTTGTGGAGACTTACTCAAAGATAGCCAGTTGATCCATCCCAAGAAGCCAAAATTCTACTCAAGACGGCGGATCTCTCCTTCAATTCCTTCAGGGAGTTTTAGGGATTTCTTATGTTTTGTTTTATCTTTTCTTCTGAAATGTTTTCTTTTATTACTATGAACTAAACCCTTTAGATACTTGAAGGGGATGAAACCTAAGATGGATCTTGTTATTGTTTTCTGAACTATATGATAAATATTTGACTTGTTCTTAATTATGTGTTCTTAATTCTTGTGTTGATATTTTCGGGATATTGATAGTAGATCTAGCATAATTAAGTAGAGTTGATCGCACGCCTACAGATAGGGTGACGAGATCTTGCCGGATTACTATGAAACCTAATATTGGAGTCCATAGATCGAGTTAATGCGATTCTAGGGGTTTTAATTAGAAAGAGATTTCAATTAATCAACCTAGGGTTAGACGTTATTCGCTTTGAGAGAGGGTTTAATATAACTTAGGGAATCTTACAGATCAAGCCAAATGAATAAATCGTCTGGTTCAGTGTTAGATAACAAGTGAAGTCTAGGTTCCTAAGGGTATCGTCTCAATCAATTGGTTTTTCTTCCAAATTATTTTCCCCCAATTCATTCTCTTTTTGTCTTTGTGTCTTTAGTTTAGTTGATAGTTAAATTTAGATTAGATAACCATTCATTTAATTCTTAGGCTAAATAATAGAAAGAGAGTTAGTATTAGTACTTTTGGTTCCTTTGGGATTCGATATTCCGGTCTTGCCTAAACTATACTACTGTTCGATAGGTGCGCTTGCCTTAAAATCGTTGTCAGAATTAGTTTCCAGGTTCGATCAATTTTTATATAAATTTTAAAGCTCTGATTTCGACAATCATATGCCTATTTAGAAGATAACAATACGTTGCCATTATTTATCTCTATAGAATTAACATCGGATCAGGAGGCTCAATTGTTAGAAATTTTGAAGAGATCTAAGAAGGCGCTGGGGTTGACAATCGCGGATATCAAAGGAATCAGTTTGGCCATTTGCTTGTATAAGATTTTACTGGAGTATTGCCATGGCAATTCTATCGAGCAACAGAGAATACTGAACCCCATTGTGAAAGAAGCTGTTAAAAAGGAGATTATCAAATGGCTTGATGCTAGAATAATCAATCTTATTTCTGATAGTTCATGGGTGTTCAATTTGTACGCAAGAAAGGGAGTGTTACTATGGTTAGAAATGACAACAACAAACTCTTTCCAACTCACATTGTTATGAGAGGCAGAGTTCGCATGGACTATCGAAATCTTAACAAAGCAACTAGGAAGGACCATTTTCCTTTGCCATTCATCGATCAAATGTTAGATAGATTAGCGAGAAAAACCTTTGTTTGATTTTCGGATGGTTATTCGGGGTATAATTAGATTGCCATAGCTTTTACTGACCAAAAAAAGACTACGTTCACATATCCTTATAGAACCTTCAATTTTAGATGAATTGTAACACCCCAAACCCGATCTAGAAGTTAGGCCCAAATCTAACGTGTCACATTGAAGAGTTTTTCGAAAACCATGCTTTCATTAGAAACCCTTCTTAAAGAATTTAAACTTTCTGCCATGTAAAACCTCAGATTTTGTTTGCTTATCTTCAAAACATAGTTTATTAAAAGTCATTCTCTTGCAAAAATATTATTACTTTCAAAACCTTGTTTGTTGCGGAAGTTTGATTCAAACATTTGCGAATGCGTGATATGTTGAAAACAGTGGTTATAGTTTTAAAACCCCGTGTTTAACAGAGCAGCAGTTTATAATTTAAAGAAATACCAAATAAAAGTTAAAAAGAAAAAACCCAATGGCCTTATTACAAAAATTATTAACCCAATAATTTAAAATAACTAAATCAAACTAAAATCTCTAAGTTTAGTCTTTAAACCATATCCGACGTGTGGCCACCTCGGAGTCCTCCGTAGCTCCAAATCCATAAGGCTGGGGATTACCTGCACAGTTAAAAGAAAGGGGTGTGTAATCCCCTGATACGGTCACATCTGGGCCTAAGCCCTATTCGGTAACGGACTGGGCCTAAGCCCTATTCGGTAACAATTAGGGCCTAAGCCCCAAAATCATATCAATGCAATGAACATGTACCCAACCCATGCCATCCAAACTCTTCACCCGTACCAACCAATCTCTCCATGTGAGGACCATGTCGACCCACCCAGCCAAAGTCACCAAAAATGCAGCCTAGCTGCTAATAATAGTATACGTGGATGAGCCACTAAAATAAGAATATTTGGTGATGCCACTATCACGGTATGTGGCAATGCCACTAGAACGGTATTTCCTCCAATCAGCAAACCCAACCCAATGCAATATGTTATGTATGCACTGTATTACGATCATATACAAGTATATAAAAATCACATAAACAACATTTAAACTACCATTAAGGGTATCACGGTCATTTTTTTGTTTAGGGGTAAAACAGTAATTTTTGCAAGTCGAGGGTATTTCGGCAACTTTACCCATAGAGGGTATTTCAGTAATTTACCCACTAAGGGTATTTTGGTAATTTACCAACTAAGGGTATTTCTGTAATTTACCCACTACAGGTATGTAATACCCTAGAATTAGGGGTTATGCATTTGGTACATAATTCAGGAGTTAGTAGGCTCAGTGAATGGTTGAGTGTGTTTTAGGGGTTTTGAGAACCCTAGGGTGTAGTAGAATGCTTTGGGGAAATTATGAGATTTTATGTTTAAAATGGGGGAACCTGGTTAAGGAGGCCTTAAGGGAATTTTGTAAGGGATTTTTGACATAAGAAAGGCCTTGGTAAAGTGGTTGGAAGGCGCCACTTAGGGCCTTGGTGCCTCAAGCAAGGGAGAAGGGAGAAGGTTCGAGCAACGTGGGAAGCAAATGGGCATTTGTTTTTGCGTCAAGACAAGGGAGAAGGGGTGGATGGCATATGGACTTTAAAGGATGAGTTAAAGGCTTGATTTTCTTTTTAAAGTTTGGCTAGGATATAAGATAATTTTAGTTTTATTTTATTTATCTTGAGTGAGCAGATAAGATATAAAATAGGAGATTAAGTGAAGGATAATTGTAGTTTTATTTTGATTATTTTGAATAAGGTGATAAAGAGAAATATGAGGGATATGATAGAGGAGATTAAGTGGCTGGCCAAGGGACTCTCTTGGTGTGCATTTTCGGTTTTGAAGCTTGTTAAGGAGGGTGTGCCGAAATTTAGAGCTTTCTTTTTACTCTAGGTGCTGTTCTTCTCTTGTGCAAGCCATTTAGTTTCGGTTAATTTTCCCTTTTTGTTTGTTGACCGAAACTTCAAGAGCATTAAGGCCATTGGTGTTTCATTCCTCTCCTCTCTATTTTGCTTCTTGGCCGAACCTATTCCTCTTTCTCAAACTTTCTTCTTTTCTTTTGGTTAGCTGAACCTTTTTAGTATTCATCTCTTCTTCTCATAAGTTTTTCAAAGGTCGAAATTTACTTGTGATAACCGAATATTCCAACCTCATTTGGAGGCTTAGCCGAACCTTGTAAGTGATCATTCTCCTATTTGTATTTTATTTTTATTAAAAGCCATAGCCGAATCTCAAGTGCCCTTATTCTCCTTCTTCTGTCGCAAGTCACAAAAGCCGAAAGTCAGGCACTTTTCCCTCTTGTCGACTACTCTCTCTTGATCTCTTCAAGCAAGCGTTGGTGATAAGTACTCCTATTAGCAATTGGTTTCTTTCTCTTTCTCTTGGTATGCCGAAATCTATAGTTGGGCCTTGGACTAAGGTTGGCCGAATGTGTATAGTATCATAACTTCGTATTTCTTTTGTATATGCCAACGTTAAGGAGTACTAAGGAGTTTCTTGGGTTCGATTCTTCAAGGGATTTTGACTACTTAAGGAATAAGTAACAGTTTTCGGGATTTCGATTTAGTAAGATAACTGATTCATGGTATTCGGCCATAGGCCATATTTGGTATTAAAGTTAGCCGATTCTAACTATGATGTTTTAGGGCCAAATCGACAAGAATAAAGAAAGCTTTCGGGATTTTGATCCATTTTTGGTAAGGCTGTAAGTTGTGATTTAGTTTTTTCGATTAAGATCTCGTGTATTGTGGTTTAACCGAATGTTCTGATTAAGTGTATTTCGATGGACGCGAACACCAGTCAAGGAGGACAAGGAGTAGTCCCTATTCCGAAGTTTAAGAGGAGGGCAGTTTCTGCAGTTCGGGATTGGCCACCGGCGTGTGGGCCAGCGTCAGAGCAGGAAAGTAGGCAGATAGCCGTAGTGTCGCTTAGTGACAGCGTCGGGATCGAGAGCGTAGTACTTCAAGTTATCAGGTGTGTAGTTAGCCTACCGTTTTTCGGGTATTTGATATGTATGCGACATTCGTGTGTGTTATGTGTGTGCTAACTAGTGCAGTGGAAATTGTAATATGGATACCCTCAAGGGGTATGTCGATAATCCGGTAAGTACCAATATCTGAATGTGATGTGGTTATTAATATGAATATGTGACTGAATACTTCGATAACATGTGCATGCATTATTTATCGTGGCATTATTATATGTTGCATGTGCATGGGATGGGATATGATTATGAAAGAAGGACAGGGTGTACTTCGAGTACGTGGTTGATATAGGCTCTGTGCCATATCGTGGTTAAGGATGGCTTTGTGCTCATCGTGGTTTTGATGTTAGCTACGGGCTATATCGTGGATTGACGCTGACTGAGGTCGCGTTGTGGATTATTTGCGATTAAGTTCGCATGGACGGCATTAATTGCCAAAATGGATGTGTAGCGGTTGGAGGGTGATTTAGTAATCCCCTGGTGTGTGGTTGCTGGGTACGGAGGTGTGTAGAGGATGGACCCTAGGCTGGGTGGGTGCATTTTGCATAAATCTGTCTGCTATGTGAACTAATGTGGAAATGGGCCAAGCCCAATATGATATGTGGATTAAAGTGAAATGGGCCAAGCCCAATATGATATGTGGATTAAAGTGATAATGGGCTAAGCCCAGTATGTGGAAACATGTGGTTAATTACAGTATTACTTGATATGTGATATGAAAATGGGCCAAGCCAATAAGTGAAAACATGTGAATAAGTTGCATTGGCATCTGATATGCGGGTTAATATGTGGTTTTGTATGTGGGTGGAATTCAGTGGACTAATTGCACACTGAGTCTGTTTGACTCACCCAATTTTTATCAAACCTTACAGGTGATGCGTAAAGCTCGGACGGGTTGGAGTGGATACAAAGGTGGCCATGCAGAAGTTATTTATATTTGTTTACGTACTTTATATTTTCAGTATTTGGATTAAGTATTTATTGTAATTAGAGCCGCTTAAAGTATTTGAAGTTTGTTAAAGGGTTTAAATATTTTTATTAAGTATCTTTAATATGTTGTAAGATGGATAAATAACTGAATTACGATTTGGAAATGAGTTATTTTTAGCAATTTACATTATAATATATATATAAGTTTTAATCTGGATATAGGTTGCTACAATATTATATTATTTAGAGATTCAAATATACAAGATTTTACAGAAAGTCAGCAAACTTTCATGTTTTCACCTTTCCGACAAAAGTCTTTTCAAACGGTTTCCGCAGTGACATACCAGATCCGATCAAGGCTCGTGGGCCGGGTTTGGGGGTGTTACAGTTTGGTATCAGAGCCCGGTTCAAAACTCGGCTTTGAGGGTTTTGGGGCCAAAAACATTTTTTTTAAGATGGGCTTTTCAAAATATAGGCTTTCATAAATTTTTCAGGTTCGTTCTGGCATGGCACCTATACCTCCGACCCGAAGTCCACCAGGTAAGTACCTCTAACTACTAAAGTGATTTGTTTATGTGAACTATATGGGGCTGAAGGGAATGTAGATTAGGACACTAGGAACTATTGAACCCTAGGACTAGTCTACACCAACATAGAATGCATAAGACTTAAGGACAATCAAACAAACCTGTGAAGTAAGTTGCCGAGTTAAGGTGTGGCAACCATTGTGCGCATGTCTAGGAGTGGATTCGGTAAGAGCCTGGTACTTAAGCAGTCCTAGTGACTCACCTCCTCTTTACTCGAAGCCTACCTGGTGCGTAGTGACGGTTCACCCTAACCAAGAGGACTTATTCACGGGCTAAACCCGATAACTAAAACCCGAAAGGGACTAGCCATAACTGTTTTATAAAAACCCTTAGTTTTGTTTTTAAATCACCCTTTTGATTTGCATAAACTATTATTGAAAAAAAAAATTTCCGAAAAATTCCTGGTTTACAAAATTACCCAAATACCCCTGGCGGGTAAAATTACTAAAATACCCCTGGCTATAAAATTACCAAAATACCCCTGGCTTATAAAAAAATTACCATATTACCCTCGACTGTTGTAAAAATATTCTTACTTTATGAAATACCGAACACCCTAGTTTTCCAAAATAGCAAGATACCCTGATTTGGAAAATTTATGAAAATGCCCCTAACTTTCGAAATTACCAAAATAGCCCCGATTTAAGAAATTTCTGCAATACCCTTGATTTGGAAAAAAATTTTACCCTTGAGTTTTGAAAATTTTAGAATGCTTTTGATTTGTAAAGATTATTTTCAAATTGACCCCGATTGATTACCAAAATACCTCTGTAGGACAAATGACGAAATTACCCCTGGGTGGGGAATCGACAAGGATGCCCATAGTAGCATGGTAAATGTTGTTGATGAATGAATGTGTCTCCATTGGTGTGGATGAATGTGAATGTGTGATTCTTTGAATTAGAATAGTGAACTTGAGCTGAAACTTTAATTGATCGAAAGAACTACTTCTGAAAACTTCTTTTCATAAAATTGTTCGCGGTTAATCAGTGGAACAAAGACTAATGCATAAAACTTTTTAATCAGAGTAAATCGCGATGTTAGATATGAGTTCTAGTGGATGTGGTAGAGGTAGAATGACAGTATCGGAACCAGTAGGGTCTGGCCATGGGTTAGAAAATGATGTGCCGCCGCCAGCAGTGGGCGCGGAGGATCAAGATCAGACTGTAGGAGATAACGCAGTATCGTTAGCTATGCTGCGAGTGCTAGAGCGAGTCGCTGGAGCTAATGTGGGCAATGGAGCTCAGAAATCCGTACCAGAAAGACTTAGGTCGAACAGAGCTGAGGTTTTCAGGGGAGTGTCTGGAGTAGCTCCGAACGTGGCGGAGTACTGGTTAGAGGCAGTCAAAAGAATCATGGACAATTTGGACTGTACTACTGAGGAAAAGCAGAAAGGTGCTGTCTCGTTCCTTCGAGATGAAGCTTATCGATGGTGGCTCACTGTCAGGCAAGGTACTCCTGCAGATCGAGTGGATTTGGAGTACTTTAAGGTTAAGTTTGAAGGGAAATACGTTGGAGCTAGTTACTTAGACTCGCAAAGGAAGGCGTTTCTGAACTTGGTAAAAGGAAGTATGTCGGTGGCGGAGTACGAAGCGGAATTTGTGCGGTTAAGTCAGTATGCCAAGGGGATCGTGGCTACTGATTACGAGAGGTGTGTTCAATTTGAAGATGGATTGCGAGATGAGCTGCGAGTGTTGATTGCTCCGCAAAGAGAGAGGGATTTTGCTATTTTAATGGAGAAAGCTTGGATCGCCGAAGAAGTTAAGAAGACTGTGAGACAGAACCGAGAAAAGAATAGGAACCGGAATAAGAGGAGTTTTGGAACGTCAGAATCATCTGGAGAGTTTTAGAAAAGGCCAATGATTGAGAATTTTGTACGTGCACCTGTACCAGTTGCGGGGAATCGGAGTCGTCCATGTGCTCAGTGTGGGAGAGCTCATGCAGGAGAATGCTGGGGAAATAGTAAGGAATGTTTCCGGTGTGGATCTAAGGCTCATTTGGTTAAGAAGTGTCCTCAAGTGGTGGATAGGGCTCGGGCAGCCGGCCAAGGTTTTGTGCAGCCTGGTAGGAATGGTCAGCAAGTGACAAGGAATCGTAGTCCGAACCATGGAATGAATGGTTCTAGCAGAGGTCGTGGAACACCAAGCAGTGGTGCTGAAGGCTCAGATGCGAGACAATTAAAGTTGGCTTAGGCAACCAGTTGTCGCAAAGAGGAAGATGTGTCAGATGTGATATCGGGTATGTTCTTTGTTTCTGGAATGTTCTTATTGCCTTGATTGTTATAAAGCTAGTTCGTTCTTGTGTTGCTAGTGAAGTGTATGGAACCTTGTTTGTGAACTTTGAGATTGGGCATGGGAAATGTGTTAGTTTATTAAGATCAGAGTGCGCAGTAGTAGCGTGGTGCGGTGAAGTTAGGATGTGCGATGTTCGTTAGTAAGTAATTTCCAGGACGAAATTATTTTTAAGGAGGGTAGAACTGTAATACCCTAGAATTAGGGGTTATGCATTTGGTGCATAATTCAGGAGTGAGTAGGCTCAGTGAATGGTTGAGTGTGTTTTAGGGGTTTTGAGAACCCTAGGGTGTAGTAGAATGCTTTGGGGAAATTATGAGATTTTATGTTTAAAATGGGGGAGCTTGGCTAAGGAGGCCTTAAGGGAATTTTGTAAGGGATTTATGACATAAGAAAGGCCTTGGTAAAGTGGCTGCAAGGCGCCACTTAGGGCCTTGGCGCCTCAAGCAAGGGAGAAGGGAGAAGGTTCGAGCAACGTGTGAAGCAAATGGGCATTTGTTTTTGCGTCAAGACAAGGGAGAAGGGGTGGACGGCATATGGACTTTAAAGGATGAGTTAAAGGCTTGATTTTCTTTTTAAAGTTCGGCTAGGATATAAGATAATTTTAGTTTTATTTTATTTATCTTGAGTGAGCAGATAAGAGATAAAATAGGAGATTAAGTGAAGGATAATTGTAGTTTTATTTTGATTATTTTGAATAAGGTGATAAAGAGAAATATGAGGGATATGATAGAGGAGATTAAGTGGCCGGCCAAGGGACTCTCTTGGTGTGCATTTTCGGTTTTGAATCTTGTTAAGGAGGGTGTGCCGAAATTTAGAGCTTTCTTTTTACTCTAGGTGCCGTTCTTCTCTTGTGCAAGCCATTTAGTTTCGGTTTCTTTTCCCTTTTTGTTTGTTGACCGAAACTTCAAGAGCATTAGGCCATTGGTGTTTCATTCCTCTCCTCTCTATTTTGCTTCTTGGCCGAACCTATTCCTCTCTCTCAAACTCTCTTCTTTTCTTTTGGTTAGCTGAACCTTTTTAGTATTCATCTCTTCTTCTCATAAGTTTCTCAAAGGCCGAAATATACTTGTGATAGCCGAATATTCCAACCTCATTTGGAGGCTTAGCCGAACCTTGTAAGTGATCATTCTCCTATTTGTATTTTATTTTTATTAAAAGCCATAGCCGAATCTCAAGTGCCCTTATTCTCCTTCTTCTGTCGCAAGTCTCAAAAGCCGAAAGTCAGGCACTTTTCCCTCTTGCCGACTACTCTCTCTTGATCTCTTTAAGCAAGCGTTGCTGGTAAGTACTCCTATTAGCAATTGGTTTCCTTCTCTTTCTCTTGGTATGCCGAAATCTATAGTTGGGCCTTGGACTAAGGTTAGCTGAATGTGTATAGTATCATAACTTCGTATTTCTTTTGTATATGCCAACGTTAAGGAGTACTAAGGAGTTTCTTGGGTTCGATTCTTCAAGGGATTTCGACTACTCAAGGAACAAGTAACAGTTTTCGGGATTTTGATTTAGTAAGGTAAGTGATTCATGGTATTCGGCCATAGGCCATATTTGGTATTAAAGTTAGCCGATTCTAACTATGATGTTTTAGGGCCAAATCGACAAGAATAAAGAAAGCTTTCGGGATTTTGATCCATTTTTGGTAAGGCTGTAAGTTGTGATTTAGTTTATTCGATTTAGATCTCGTGTATTGTGGTTTAACCGAATGTTCTGATTAAGTGAATTTCGATGGACGCGAACACCAGTCAAGTAGGTCAAGGAGTAGTCCCTATTCCGAAGTTTAAGAGGAGGGCAGTTTCTGCAGTTCGGGATTGGCCACCGGGGTGTGGGCCAGCGTCAGAGCAGGAAAGTAGGCAGATAGCCGTAGTGTCACTTAGTGATAGCGTCGGGATCGAGAGCGTAGTACTTCAAGTTATTAGGTGTGCAGTTAGCCTACCGTTTTCCGGGTATTTGATATGTATGCGACATTTGTGTGTGTTATGTGTGTGCTAACTAGTGCAGTGGAAATTGTAATATGGATACCTTCAAGGGGTATGTCGATAATCCGGTAAGTACCAATATCTGAATGTGATGTGGTTATTAATGTGAATATGTGACTGAATACTTCGATAACATGTGCATGCATTATTTATCGTGGCATTATTATATGTTGCATGTGCATGGGATGGGATATGATTATGAAAGAAGGACAGGGTGTACTTCGAGTACGTGGTTGATATAGGCTCTGTGCCATATTGTGGTTAAGGATGGCTTTGTTCTCATCGTGGTTTTGATGTTAGCTACGGGCTACATCGTGGATTGACACTGACTGAGGTCGCGTTGTGGATTATTTGCGATTAAGTTCGCGTGGACGGCATTAATTGCCAAAATAGATGTGTAGCGGTTGGAGGGTGATTTAGTAATCCCCTGGTGTGTGGTGGCTGGGTACGGGGGTGTGTAGAGGATGGACCCTAGGCTGGGTGGGTGCATTCTGCATAAATCTGTCTACTATGTGAACTAATGTGGAAATGGGCCAAGCCCAATATGATATGTGGATTAAAGTGAAATGGGCCAAGCCCAATATGATATGTGGATTAAAGTGATAATGGGCTAAGCCCAGTATGTGGAAACATGTGGTTAATTACAGTATTACTTGATATGTGATATGAAAATTGGCCAAGCCCAATAAGTGAAAACATGTGAATAAGTTGCATTGGCATCTTATATGCGGGTTAATATGTGGTTTTGTATGTGGGTGGAATTCAGTGGACTAATTGCACACTGAGTCTGTTTGACTCACCCAATTTTTATCAAACCTTACAGGTGATGCATAAAGCTCGGACGGGTTGGAGTGGATACAAAGGTGGCCATGCAGAAGTTATTTATATTTGTTTACGTACTTTATATTTTCAGTATTTGGATTAAGTATTTATTGTAATTAGGGCCGCTTAAAGTATTTGAAGTTTGTTAAAGGGTTTAAATATTTTTATTAAGTATCTTTAATATGTTGTAAGATGGATAAATAACTGAATTACGATTTGGAAATGAGTTATTTTTAGCAATTTACATTATTATATATATGAGTTTTAATCTGGATATAGGTTGCTACAATATTATGTTATTTAGAGATTCAAATATACAAGATTTTACAGAAAGTCAGCAAACTTTCATGTTTTCACCTTTCCACAAAAGTCTTTTCAAACGGTTTCCGCAGTGACATACCAGATCCGGTCAAGGCTCATGGGCCGGGTTTGGGGGTGTTACAAGGTATTTCGGTAATTTACTCATCTATAGCCTTACCGGAGGCCGACTGTCGCCTCGAGTGGCACAGGTTCAATTTTTGGTCAAAACGGTACAATTGGGCCTAAAGTCCAATTTCAGCCCAAACGGGCCCACACGCTCGTGTGGCCCATTCAGCCCATTTTCAGTCGCGATTCTGCTGACTTCGCAGCCGCACCGATCATCCGGTACTTATCATGGATTTTGCCCCTCTAGCCCGTTATCTTATTCGGCCCACTTAGCCTACTTTGGCTCAACAAGGCCCATTTCAGCCTAAGTCCCACGAGATAGTTCGTGACACTCCCAACAGTCTATCGCCAACACTAGTGGCTCGATTTATCTCTACGAGCGCTCGTACGCTCGAGTGATCTTAGATACCGATATTTCAATTGTTCGGTATTTCGACTTTTAGCCGATTCACAGAACATCGCATTAATAGAAGAAACAAAGGTGTGAGATTACACACCTTATCACGTAGAGTACTAAATAATCACAAGTGCCTTCACCTATACAAAATATAACACACAATTAACATAATTAGCAAAAGAATTCGGAGATCTTTATTCCAAACACCTAACCATGAGATTTATTATCACTTGCCTTTACTAGAACGATCAACTGTGATTTGCCTAGTTAAACCAAAGATTGATGCTGACACCCTTCTGCATCCAGGCGAAAAGTCCCGAACCGCTGACACCTTACGCCACTTAAACTTAGGAGTGGAGGCTATGTGCGCAGTTCTCAGCTGGCACCTTTGCCGCCCCTTATGGCTAGAATCTCAGTTGCTTATCAAGAACAAGATCTTATAGAATCGGAGTCAACACAAATGCTTAAATCACAACCTCAAAGTAACCAATCACCCTAACAGGAAGAAACGAGATAATGATGCGATTGGGCCTAGGGCCCATTCTCGGCCCAAATGAGCCCACACGCTTGCATGGCCCATTTAGCCCAAATCTAGCCACAGATATGATATTCATATTGACTAGTCCAATATCTACTTCACAATCATACAACTTATTCATATGGGCCCACGAGCCCATTGGGCCACCCATGAGAACACTCATAAGGGCCTCAACTATTGCTTCGAAGCTCCCACACGTGCGCTCGCACGCTCGTGTGGCTACCATTGTCGTGTAACTGGCATTTCAGCATTTGCCGCTCTACAGCTAGAGTAGTTTGAAATACACACCTTATAGGAATCTGGAGTTATTCCGCGCTCCAAACACTCCTACGCCCAAACGCCAACCAAGGTATCCTTACTCTCATCATAGATTGCTCTATTTAAAGCCAGCTTCTCACCTTTCCTCACGCTAGCTTCCCGATGTGGGATCTCTCCTTCAGCAGAGTTTAAATCCATCACAACCACTTGCCATCCCAACTTAGCAAAATAAATATCCCCTTTTGCTTGTAATGGGATTCGAACCCTTTCCCTCTCCTATGCTCCGGAAGCTACATGACACAACAACACAAGCTTCTTTTTGTGACTTAAAACATGCGCAACTAAATATAAGCTTATGGGCCAAAGTCTAAGTTCATTTTAAAAGAAATCAAAATGAAATTGCAAGCGCCAAGAATTGAACCTTGGACCCCTTGCTTCCTCTATGGCGTCACTTCCTTGTCTCCCATGTGGCGCCATTTGCCACTAGACCACAACTCCTTTTGTGTCATTTTTCTCCACATTTTATTCTTAAAGGCTACTTACTATTTTCTAGGGTTTTATTCACCTAAAACCAAAATTTTTCCTAAAGCCCAGGTTTGAACCCAGGACTTCATAGAAGCCCCCTAACCTTCCAAAATCACTCACCTAATAGGTCCAACTTGCATTAGTGCCGTTCTCTTGTTCTCAAAAATTTTAAACGCTCCCATGCCCAAGGCCTAATAGGCCCAATTCTACTATGCCCAAAAATTCAGGGCATTACATGAATGCCATTTGGATTGTGCACTACCCCTGCAACATTTCAACGTTGCATGATGGGAATATTTTCGGACATGGTGGAGAAATTTTTGGAAGTTTTTATGGATGACTTCTCGGTGTTTGGTGATACATTTGAAGGTTATTTAAATAACTTGGTGCTAGTTCTTTTTCGGTGTGAAGAGACTAACTTTGTTCTGAATTTGGAAGAATGCCATTTCATGGTCTGTGAAGGCATTGTTCTAGGATATAAAATTTCACATTAAGGGATTGCCATAGACAAAGCGAAGATTGAGGTTATTGAAAAATTGCCACAACTTACTACAGTTAAAGGTATTCAAATTTTCCTATGCCATATAGGATTTTATCGATGATTTATTAAGGATTTTTTAAAGATATCCAAACCCATGTGTTCATTGTTAGAACATAATAGAGCTTTCAAGTTTGATGAACCTTGTGTGCAAGCATTTGAGGAATTGAAAAAACAACTAATAATAGCACCGGACTGGACATTACCTTTTGAACTTATGCACGATGCTAGTGATTTCACTGTAGAAGTAGTGCGTGGGGAAAGGAAGGATAAAGTGTCTCATGCCATTTACTATGCAAGCTAGACGCTGATAGATATGCAATTGAACTACACAAATGCTAATAAGGAATTATTGGTTGTGATATTTGCATTCGACAAATTCAGATCCTATTTAGTTGGCGCCAAAGTTACAATTTATACGGATCATTCTGTGTTTAAGTATTTGATGACTAAGAAAGACGCCAAGCCAAGATTAATTTGATGGATATTGCTTCTACAATAATTTAATCTAGAAATTCGAGATAGGAACGGTATAGAGAATCAAGTGGCTGATCACTTGTCGAGACTTGAAGTAGGAAATGAATATGGTAATATTTAACTCATTAAGGAGGATTTTTCAGATGAGCAACTGATGGTTGCCACAACATTACCTTGGAATGTCAATATTGTTAATTTCTTAGTAAGTTGATTGCTGCCACCTGAGCTCAATAGTCAAAGATGAAGAAAGTTTTTCCATGATGCTAAGAAATATTATTGGGATAAGCTATTTTTATTCAAACATTGTGCAGATCAAATTATTTGGAGGTGTGTTTCGGATGACGAGATTTAGAGTATTTTACACCATTTTCATTCAGCACCATATGGAAGACACTTTGGGGGAATGTGAACTACTGCAAAAGTTCTCCAATCTGGCTTTTTTTTTGGCCAGACATGTTTAAAGATGTACTTGAATTTTGCCAAGCTTGCGATCATTGTCAACGAATTGGGAATTATCAAAGAGGTGTGAATGCAATTGCAAAACTTTCTAGAAGTTGAATTGTTTGATGTGTGGGGAATCGACTTTATGGGTCCATTTCCACCCTCATGGGGCAATATATACATCATTGTAGTTGTAGATTACGTCTCCAAGTGGGTTGAAGCTCTTCCTTTGAATGATGCCAAATCAGTACTAAAATTCATGCATAAGAATATTTTCACTAGGTTTGATACTCCTCGTGCTTTGACTAGTGATGAAGGTTCTCATTTTGACTGCCAATTAGCTACTACTTCCTTGAATAGATATGGGGTTAAACATAAAATTTCCACGTCATATCATCCCCAGACAAATGGACAAGCTAAGGTCTCTAGTAGAGAGATTAAGTAAATTTTGGAAAAAGTAGTCAATCCCACTTGTCAAGATTGGTCATCTAGATTGGATGAAGCTTTTTGGGCATATTGCACTACCTTCAAGACTGTAACAACCCCTTTTCAGTAAAATCAGAACAGTGGTTTTGGGACCACAAATTCGATGTGAAAATATTTATTTTATAATTATTTTAATGTTTACAGCATGATAGTAGAGTCATATGAAATTTCGTAAATAAATTTTATTTTTTTCATGCTTAATTGGATATAAAGGACTAAACAACATAGTGTGTAAAATTAGTCTTCTATTAGTAGAAGGTGTCAAATCACTATGAAATTGAAAGATGAGTGGCCTTAAATGGTAATTAGACCACTAATATTAATGGTGGACAAAATTGGACATCTTGTAATCGTTTTAATGGTTTAATGATAAGGTTGATTTAGTAATTAATAAAATAAACTAAAATTAAAGTAAGAAAAAGAAAGATATCATCTTTCTTCTTCATTCTTCAACCGAAAATAGCAATTAAGATGTAACACCCCTCACCTGTATTCAATGCTGAAATAGGGTTAAGGAGCATTACCGGACTTACAACTTAATTTTATATACTATTAGCATACATTTCATCAATTCAAACATTCGTCAATCAACCTCAATCAATATGTCCCTAATATGAGCCTACGAGGCCCTATTCATGCATTGGAAGTGGTCCGGGACTAAACCGATAACCTTTAAAACAATTTGAGCACTTAGAAAATTTTTCTCCAAAACAGGGGACACATGCCCATGTGACCAGCCCGTGTGTCTCTGATAAGCCGTAATTATAACATATTTTAATCCCACATTTAGCTTGTTTTTGGATGACTTATCCCTCAATTTATGTAAAAAGGTGCTCTTAATCCTTTCTTTTCATGTCTTATACCCAGGAAAGCACCCAAGGATGAAAAGAACACAAAACGGGCCCAAAAAGGAGTAAATGGGCCATATCACGAAATCCACACGGCCTGGCCCAAATAGCACACAGTCGTGCCTTGTCATGCATCTAGAACACGGCCTCACCCTGACTTACACGGTCGTACCTCAACTTAGAAATCTGAACACGGCCTGAAGACAAGTCACACGGGCATGTGACATGGCCGTGCCCCTGTCGTGACTTAGACAATTACAGTTGGAAAAGGATACTTAGGGAGAAAGAATCGCATTCCAAGAGCCTATAAAAACCTCCTAAGTACCACCGTTGAAAGGAGGTCGAGCTAGGGCTAGAAGCCAAGTCGGAAAGGTCAGAATTGTGGGAATCACTCGAAGTTAGCGAGTTGATCCATCCCAAGAAATCGGAATTCTACTCAAGACGGCGGATTTCTCCTTTAGTTCCTTCAGGGAGTTTTAGGGATTTCTTATGTTTTGTTTTATCTTTTCTCTTGAGATGTTTTCTTTATTTGTTATGAACTAAATCCCTCAGATACCTGAAGGGGATGAAACCTAGATGAATCTTGTTATTGTTTTCTGAATTATATGATAAATACTTAGTTTGTTCTTAATTATACATGCTTAATCCAAATCTGATGTGCTTAGGTGGAGGAGGAATAGACCCTGCTTAAGAGGAGATCAAGCGTAATTAAGCGGAGTTGATCGAACGCCTATAGATAGGTTTACGAGATTTTGCCGAATTAGGGTGAAACCTATTATAGGAATCCATTGATCGATTTCCTGCTATTCTAGGGGGTTATTATAAGAGAACGAGAGTTCCACTAATTAACCTAGGGTTAGACGTTATTCGCCTCGAGAGAGGGTTTAATATACGTTAGGGAGTCCTACGGATCAAACTAAGTGAATAAATCGTATGTTTTAGTGTTAGATAACAAGTGAAGTCTAGGTGGATTCTTCCTGAGGGTATCATCGTGATCAACTGAGCTTTTCATCAAGTTATTTCCCAATTCGTTCTTTTTGTCTTTGGGTCTTTAGCTTAGTAGTCGTTAATTTAGATTAAAGCAACTTCACTTTATTTTAGGCTAAATAATAAAAAAGAAAGAGAGTATTAGCACTTTTAGTTCCTTTGGGTTCGACAATCCGGCCTTGCCTAAGCTATACTACTGTTCAGTAGGTACACTTGCCTTTTATCATTGTCAAAGTTAGTTTCCAGGTTCGATCATTCATTTTATAAATTTTTAAAGCTCTGATTTCAGCGATCAGTCTCACACGACCACTAGACACGACCGTGTCACAGGCCGTATGGACATTCGAAATGGGATCATATGGCTATGTCCAAGCCAATGTCATACCCCGTGTCCAAACAAGTGAGCTTACTAACTTGGGTCACACGGCCAACCAGCCTGTTTGCTAGGCCGTGTGCTAGGCCATGTAAAACCTGTAGGGTATACTGACTTATGCAACACGACCAAGTCACATGCCCGTGTGCTAGGCCGTGTGCCAATTAGGGGGGATACTGACTTCTGCCACACGGCTGATCACATGCTCATGTGCAAGACGGTGTGGAGCATACTAACTTCTTTTCAATTTCAGCACCAGAGGACACACGGCTATGTAACAGAACCGTGTGTCACACACGACTGAGACACACGCCTGTCTGGACAAAAATAGGTTATTTACTAAGCCAAATTGCCACCCAAATTTACATTTACCCACATAACTCAAATGGTACCATTTCAAGATACAATAAGCAGCCAAATATCATCAACCAATATTCAATTCGTACCATTTCATTACTATCCATTCCAAACATGCATTATCATGTACCAATTCACAAGCATAAAACTTCTCAAATATCAATTATTTACCATACAAATTATCTAATATCATTAGGCATCATAAACCCAACTTCAAACACACAATATAAGTCATATACCACAATCAAAATAATACCATTGGCACATCTATATACATTATCAAATTATTCATCATAAGCCAACTCAAAAGGGCCAAAATACATATTCATCAAACACACCAAAATGACTCAAGCCTATACATGCCATATACCATATATACACATGATGGAGCTTGAAGCTAACTATTATTTCGACAAAGGCAAGCGCACCTATCGAACAGTAGTATAGCTGTGGTGAGTCCGGAATATCGTATCCTCAAGGACCAAGAGTACTAGTATTAACTATATTTTTATTACCTAGCCTAATAATTAAGGGGATTTATTTTTAATCTAAAATTAACTAATTTAACTAACTATGAACGCGACAGAGAGTAAATTAGGAAAATACTTTTGGAAAACTTATATGAGATAGGCAATACCTAAAGAAGAATCCACCTAGACTTCACTTATTACTTTTGATTCATGCGATTTATTCACTTGGCTTAATCTGTAGAAATCCCTAAATTATATTAATACCTCTTTCGAGGCTACTAACAACTGACTCTAGGTTGATTAATTGAAATCACTTTCTAATTAAAACCCCTATTGTCGCATTAACTCAATCTATGGATTCCCTTATTAGGTTTGACCCTAATCCGGTAGATTTTCGTCGCCCTATATCTAGGGTTGCAATCAACTCCACTTAATTGTGTTGATCTACTCTTAGACAGGGACTTTTGCTCCACTGAATAAGCACATTCGGCTTGAATCAATAACCTGAATTATCAAAACAAGAATAAGAACTCACAATTAAGAATACGCACAAGTATTTATCTCATAAATCAAATAATAATAGGATCTGTCTTAGGTTTCATCCTCTTAGGTATTTAAGGGGTATTTAGTTCATACTAATAGAGGGAAACATATTAGAATAGGAAAAACAACAAAACAAAAGAAAACCCAAAAACTTCTAAAGAACTTGATGGGAGATCCTCAGTCTTGATGGAGATCCTTCTCCTAAGCTGTTCCCAACGGCTGTCTTGGAGTATTTTCTCCTTCTACTCGGTGTCTATTCGACGTCCTGTCGACCTCCCCTTTTAGGTTGCCCCCTAGGGTGTTTATATAGGCTTTGAGATGCCTTACTTGGCCCACAAGTATCCTATTCCAAATAAAACTCATCTTGATTTCGGCAGGGACACGCCCATGTGACACGCCTGTCGTCAATAGTCCAGGCCGTGTTCGATCCTGCTTAGCACACACAGCCGTGTGTTTTTGCCCGTGTGCGGTGGTCCAGGCCGTGTAGGCCCATTTTGTCCCTTTTTGGCCTGTTTCTCATTCTTTTTGACTCCCTAAGCTCTCCTGAGTATAAAACATGAAATTAAGAGATTAGGAGCATCGAATTCATCAATTTCAATAGAAAATCATCCAAAATTAAGCCAAGCATGGGGTTAAAATATGTGTAAATTATGGTTTATCAACACACTTCAAAATTACCAAAATAGATTTAACTATAAACCATGCTAGCCGAATTTCTCTAGTACTCATATTAGCCCATATTTCTCATTTATTCACACTTTTAACCACAGCATTTAACATTTTCTCAATTTAATCCCTTTTTGACATTTTTTGTCAAAAATCACTTTACAAAAACTATTAATCTAAAATTAAACCTTCCAAATCTATCATAAACCATCAAATTACTCAAGCATTCAACAATGGTAACATGATAAATCTTTAACAATTTCGAAATCTAGGGTACGGGCTAGCTAGAATACGAAGCAACGATATTAAAAACATAGAAATCATTAAAAATCGAGTTAAAATGACTTACCAATTTAACTTCCAAGTGACCGAACCCTAGATGAAACAATATGGATTCTTTTCTTTTGATAAATGGTTGAAGGTAAATGATGGACACATTTTATGATTTTGTTTTTATTAATATTAACTTATTTCATAATTTACTAAATTAACCTTGGTTTAAAACATTAAAATTCACTTGTTTTATGTCCATAAATGTCCATTACCTGTAACAGTGGTTTAATTACCATTTAAGGCAACCATATTTAAAAGCCAAAGCTATTTGACACCTTAAACTAATAGAACATGCATTTTACACTTTACACGATTTAGTCCTTTTTATCAAATTAACTACTCAAACGATACAAATTCTTAATGAAATTTTAACACAAACATATTTTCATGCAACAGACATTAAAATAATAATAAAATAAATATTTTTACTTTAGATTTGTGGAGTCCGTGACTTGAAGATTTTACTTGCTCTAACATGTATCGTTTCTGCCATGTCAGTATAGAGATTATTGAGGTCCACATGGCCACGGCCACGGCCACAGCGTGTGCAAGGCCATGCGGCCTGGAAATCTGCACTTAGTTAGTTTATAGTTAGGTTCTAAAAAGGAGGATAAAAGAAAGAATAAAACAGAATAAATAAAAATAAAAATGTAAAAGTTAATGGGGTTAGTACTCGGGTTGCCTCCCGAAAAGCACTCGTTTATAGTCTTAAGCTAGACTTTCCTCGTATTCGTAAAAATCAAGGTGGTTTAAAAGTTTGAATGTCTTCCCTCATGTTATCAGTTCTGTTTTCTTGATAAAGTTTAAGTCGAGAAGCGTTTACCTTAAAAGTGCCGAATATAGGATTGCTTACCTCGACTGTTTCGTATGGGAAAATATTGTGTACCTCAAGAGGGATTTCTTTGTTCATGTTCAGGTCTGATGTGGTGATGCGAGGATCTGCTTTATCTAACAGTACCTGGTCACCTATTTTGAAGTGGTTTGATGTTCCTATGAGCTCTTCTAGGGGCTCCTTTGGTTTTTCTTTGTGCGGTTCCAGTTCCTCTACAAAGAGTGTCGTCTACTCTTCTAATTTGTCGACCCTAAGGCTTCGTTCCTCATATAATTCTTCTTTGTTGGCATGGGGTCCATTATTCAGCTCAGGTTTGTAACCTTGTGGTGTTTCCTGTGGTGAAGGTTGAACAACTTGGTTATCAACTGAATTTACTTTCTCACATTCATCAATTGTTGTCCTGGCCGAGTCAAGAGCTTGTAAACTGATCGATTCGTCACCTACACGAAGTATGAGTTCTCCTGTACCAACATCAATTTTTGTTCTAGCAGTTGCTAAAGAGGGTCTTCATAAAATTAAGGGAATCGAATTATCCTCATCCATGTCTAAGACAACAAAATCTACTAGGAAAACGAATTTATCAATTTTTACAGGAACATCTTCGATGATACCCCTAGGAATTCTAACAGTTTTATCAGCTAATTGAATATTCATCCTAGTTTGTTTGGGTTTCCTTAGACCTAGCTATTTAAACATTTTATAAGGCATGACATTTATACTTGCCCCTAAATCAGCTAAAGCATTATCAACTGTTAAACTACCAATCAAACATGGAATTGTAAAACTTCCTGGATATTTTAGCTTTCGCGGTAGTCTATTCTGTAGCATTGCTGAGCATACTGTGTTTAATTCCACATGTGCCTCATCGTCTAACTTACGCTTGTTCGTCAAGAGTTGTTTTAAAAATTTCCTCAAATCTGGCATCTGTGAAAGAGCTCCAAGAAGAGGTAAGTTGATATGTAATTTCTGTAAATGTTTAAGAAACTTACCGAACTGTTCCTCTGTATCATCTCTCTTCATTGCTTCGGGATAAGGAATGCAGGTTAGTACTTTTTGATTACCGGTTTTGGCTTTTCTTGTGTTACCTCAACTTTACCTTCTTCTACCTTATTTTCTTGTATTGAATTGAGTTCATCTAACCCTATACTATCCTGAGTTGTTATGGCTTGGATTTGCTCCTTTGGATTGATCTCAGTGTTGTTTGGTAGATGCCCTTGCGGTCGTTCGGAAATCAGCTTCACAAGTTGCCCAACTGTCTTAGTAAGTTCCCCAACTTGGCTCTCGATTCCTTTGATTGATGCCTGTTGATTCTTAAGGGTGGTCTCAGTGTCTTGGTGACGGTTATCTGTGGCTTCCATGAAATTTGTCATCATCTCTTCAAGGTTCGGCCTATTTTCCTGTGGATAAGGCTAATTTTGGAAATTCTGACGAGGTTGTTGTCTTTGATTTCCTTGATATCCTTGACCTCCCCATGAAAAATTTGGGTGGTTCCTCCAACCTGTGTTATAAGTATTACTATAAAGGTTATTATTAGATCTGAAATTATTACCTATATAGTTCATCTGTTCGCTTTTTGTGCCCGGTTGGTAGGGTGGGTACTCAGGATTCGCCATAGTTCCACTTGTGTCGCACTGCATTACTGGATGTACCTGCAAAGAACACAAACTATCAAGCCTTTTATTCATCATCTCTACCTGTGTTGATAGCATGGTTACTGCGTCGGGGTTGAAAACTCCGGTGGATTTTGTTGGTTTTGTCCTTGTAACCTGCCACTGATAGTTATTCAGTGACATCTCTTCAATAAATTTATAGGCTGCTTCAGGAGTTCTGTTGTTCAGGGTTCCACTGACGGCTGAATCAATTAGTTGCCTCTTTGAGGGGTTCACACTGTTATAGAAAGTTTGGACTTGGAGCCACAAGGGTAAACCATGGTGCGGACACCTTCTCAAGAGATCCTTGTACCTCTCCCATGCGTCGTCTAATGTCTCTAAATCTATCTGCACAAAAGAAGAGATATCATTTCGTAATTTGGCCGTTTTGGCCGGTGGGAAATATTTTAATAAAATTTTTTCAGTTATTTGATCCTATGTAGTGATTGACCCTTGTGGTAACGAGTTTAACCACTATTTGGCTTTATTCCTTAATGAAAAGGGAAATAACCGAAGATGTATGGCATCATCAGAAACACCATTTATTTTGAAGGTATCACAGAACTCTAAAAAATTAGCTATATGAGTATTTAGGTCTTCGTCCTGTAAACCATCGAATTGAACAAATTGTTGAATCATTTGTTTAGTGTTAGGATTTAATTCAAAATTATTAGCAGCTATAGCAGGCCTAACAATACTCGATGCTGCTCCTGTTAAATGAGGTTTAGCATAATCATACATAGTACGCGGAGCATTATTTTCTGCCACATCTTGTGGTGGTGGATTATTCTCGTCCATCCCTTCAGTAGGATTTGATCTGCCTTCTCGCTCTTCTTCTGTGTAATTTAAGGTTCGCCTAATTTCTTTGTGATTCCTGCGAGCGGTAGCTTTAATATCACTGTCGTATACTAAAGGTCCTCTCGGGTTCCTTCTAGTCATAAACTAAAGGTACCTGCTAAGAAAAGAAAGAAAGAAAATTTAGCAAAGTCAAAATTTAAATTAAAAATAAAAGTAAATTGCAGAAAATAAAAATAATGGCTAAAGTAATAAAAATAGAGCTTTCTTCATATTTTAGTTCCCTGGCAACGTCGCCAAAAACTTGATCGTTGATTTCAGAGTTTTAAATTTATAATGAATGAGAATGATCGAACCTGAAAACTAACTATGACAATGATTGAGGTAAGTGCACCTATCGAACAGTAGTATAGCCTAGGCAAGACCGGATTGTTGAACCCAAAGGAACTAAAAGTACTAATACTAACTTTCTTTTTATTATCTAGCCTAAAATAAAATGAAATTGTTGTTTAGTCTAACTTTAACAAACTTACTAAGCTAAAGACGCAAAGACAAAAAGAATGAATTGGGGAAATGCTATTGGGAAAACTCAGTTGATTAAGACGATACCTTAGGAAGAATCCACCTAGATTCACGTGTTATCTAACACTGAACCAGACGATTTATTCACTTGACTTGATCGTAAGATTCCCTAATTTATATTAAACCCTCTCTCGAGGCGAATAACATCTAACCCTAGGTTGATTAATTGAAATCTCTTTCTAATTAAAACCCCTAGAATCGCATTAACTCGATCTATTGACTCCCACATTAGGTTTCACCCTAATTCGGCAAAATCTCATCACCCTATCTCTATGCGCGCGATCAACTCCACCTAACTATGCTAGTTCTACTCTTAGGCAGGGCCTTTTGCTCCACCACCTAAGCACATCATACTTGAATTAATATCCCAGAAATATCAACACAAGAATTAAGAACACATAATTAAGAACAAGTCAAGTATTTATCCTATAGTTCAGAAAACAATAACAACATCCATCTTAGGTTTCATCCCCTTCAGGTATCTGAAGGGTTTAGTTCATAACAATAAAAGAACACATCTCAAAAGAAAAGATAAAACAAAACATAAGAAATCCCTAAAACCCCTTGAAGGAATTGAAGGAGAAATCCACCTTCTTGAGTAGAATTCTGGCTTCTTAAGATGGATCAACTGGCTATCTTCGAGTGCTTCCCACAAATTTGACCTTTCTGGCTCGGCTCCTTGGCCTAGCTAACTGCCCCCTTCTAGGTTATACTTAGGGGGTTTATATAGGCTTTTGAAATAGGTTTCTTTGCCCCTAAGTATCCTTTTCCGAGTGAAATTACTCTTCTCCACGACAGGGACACGGCCATGGCACACGCCCATGTGGATCGTCTTTAGGCCTTGTTCGGACTTTTAACGAGGTGACACGCCCGTGTAAATCGTGATCAGGCCATGTTTGACACTGTTTAATGAGGCACGGCCGTGTGGCTTAAGTCCAGGCATTGCGATTTCTGCTTTGGCCCAATTTGGTCCGTTTTAAGCCCATTTCTCGTTCTTTCCATCCTCCGGTGCTTTCCTGAGTATAAAACAAGAAAAGAAAGGATTAAGAGCACCTTTTTACATAAATCAAAGGATAAATCATCCAAAAGTATGCTAAATGTGGGCCTAAAATATGTTACTTTTACGGTTTATCAAGTACTCCCACACTTAAGCTTTTGCTTGTCCTCAAGCAAAATTCTCAACTTACAATTAAAACAAACTTTCCATAATTCATAATTCCTATCAACAATGTCTCATCATAATTCATAGATAATTTATACATGGATAATTTAACTAAAAGAGTCCTAAAGATTCAAACAATTCAAGTCATACATTTGTATCACGAAAACGTAGGTGTCTCCCCTTATCTAAATAATTAACTTTAATTCAAAACCGACAAGGATTGAAATCCTCACAAAAGATTTACTCAAATCACTCAAAGTGTTTAAGGTTCAGGAAAAAAGCACTCATAAGTCGAACCTGAAAAGTTAGTCCCATAAGCTTGCCTGAAAATCAAATCTCCACCACTATAAAATGAGATGATAAACAGATCAAAAGGTCTTTAACAGTGTTGTAACGGGGCTAGGGTTAAAGGTGTGGGTAAAGGATGAAATAGAAGGTTAGAATCGAGATTGAATTGACAAGTTACCTATCTATAAATAATAAGACGATAATAAATAATTACATCAACTAAAAAGTAATAAACCTAATAATACGAGCTTTTCTTTTGATAAATAGACTTTTTAACTGTATAAGCTCACTTTTCATAATACTAATACTGAATATACTTCGATTTTATTTTTTTATTTTTTTTTAAGAACAAATAACATAATAAAGGATAAATTCAACTCCTAAAATAATATATTTAGGTAGCTAATCAAATCAATCTCGATATAAGGGTAGTCAAAAGGAATGGTGATAACAAATACAAAGGGTTTTGGGGTAATATTAGCTGGTGAGTCAATAAAAAGGGTTGTTAGGATCAACGGGTTTCACTAAGGATTAATTATGGAGGTAGGCTTTTTATGGAGTAAGTGGGTTAAATCCTAGGTGCCTTAATCGTCTCTGTATATCAAATCAAAGGTTTGGTCTCGACATGTATAATCGATGCAAGTTCTAGAATAACAAATCAATGTTGACACACTCATAATAAAAAAAATGAGCACGAAAAAGAATATATGCTCTAATAGGCTTAAAGTCTCATAAATATTATGGGTGTTTTGAAATCAACTGTGTAAAATTCAAACTTCAAGGTAACATTCAGATTCAGGTAGACAACTTAAAAATTTTTTTCTGAAAAATAGACTTATCATGCTTGACTCTCTAGTATTCTTTAAATTAAATCATCAATGCACAATTATCAATGACTTAATCTAGAACATATTAATAAAAATCATAAATCAAAGGAAATTTCATTCTAATCATAATATGAGAAACTTACTTTAGAACAAGGTATGATCCAGGGGTTTAAGAATAATGAAGAAAGTTATGTACTTTCTTGAAATAACTATTCACCCCCACACTTAAGATTACATTGCCCTCAACGTACAAAGATAGGCATGCAATTTAAGAGAGAGAGGGAGGTGAGACTTCCTGAATTTGGATGGTTTCCTGGAGTTGGAAGTCAATAGGGGTGGTGGCTGCTACGGAGCTCTACGCTAGATGAAGAAATTGGGGAACTCGTAGAGAATTAGCCAAGAATTTTTAAGACACATTTAAAATAAACTAAATATATAATTAAAAACAAAAAAGATAAAAAGAAAGAAAATAGAAGTGTAAATAAAATTAAAATTAAAGATTAATGGTCCAAATAGTCCTTATTGTTGGATGGTTCGCGAGGTGGGTGTGACCTCTAAGGCTGCGAAGGTGCTGGCGGTGGCGGAAGTGGCGTGATTCCCAAGCAGCATTTTGAACCTCTAAGGCTGCATTGAGGTAGTGGTCGTGATTCCGGTGTGATTCCCTAGCAGCATTTTGAACCTGACACTAAGAAACTAAAGTAAAATAAACTAAATTAAGCATAAGATTGTCAAAGAGAAGGAAAATAAAGGAGAAGATAAAAGTAAAACAAAAGATAAATGGTCTTAAAGACCCTTGGCTTGTCGAGTGGATGAAGCGGCAGGCATGAACTTATGTAGATTGGTCTCTACATCCAATTATTTATCCAACATCGCAGGTGACATGTTGATCGGACCAGGTTGGAGTGGAGACGAAGGTGGCCATGCAGAAGCAGATTTTATGCAGTAGATGTTTTATTTGATTTAATTATTTTATATTATCAGTTTTGGGTATTTATTTGATGTAATAAGGGCCACTTTTATTTAAAGTATTCTATTTACGATTATTGAAGTATATATTATACTTAGATATATTTTCTTCAAATGATTTATAATATAATAAAATATAATAAAGTTTTAATTCAAACCAAGCTTGTATTATTTAATAGTTCTAATGGAATTACTTCCCGAAAATAAACAAAATTTTCAAGTTTTATTTTAAATTCAAAGATTTTTCAAACGTTTTTCTGCAGTGACATACCAGATCCGGTCAGGACTTGTGGGCCGGGTTTGGGGTGTTACAGTTTGGTATCAGAGCCCGGTTCAAAACTCGGCTTTGAGGGTTTTGGGCCCAAAAACATTTTCAAAATGGGCTTTTCAAAAATATGGGCTTTTAAGAAATTTTTTTCAGGTATTCTGGCATGGCACCTGTACCTCCGGCCCGAGTCCACCAGGTAAGTACTTCAGACTTGTGAAGTAGCTTGTTATATGAACTGTTATGGGCTTACTTGGGCTTGTAGATTAGTGAACTAGGATTTATTGAACCCTAGGACTAGTCTACTCAAACATATACATAAGACTTAAAAAAATTACTAAACAAACCTACGACTAAGTCGCCGAGTTAGGGTGTGGTAACCCATGTGCGCATGTCAAGGATTGGATCCGGAAGAGCTTGGTACTTAAGCAGTCCTCGTGACTCACCTCCTCTTCGCAGAATTCCTACCTGGTGCGTAGCTTCGGTTCGCCCTAACCAAGAGGACTCAGTCATAGGCTAAACCAACTATTAAAACCCGAATGGGATTAGCCTTACTGTTTTAAAACCTTTAATTTTTTAAAAAAAAATTTCAAACTTACTCTTTTGATTTGTAAACCCTAAATCTGATTTTGGAAAACGTTTTCTCAATTTACCAAATTACCAAAATGCCCCTAGCGGCAAAGTTACAAAAATGCCCCTGTACTGTAAAATTACCGCACGACCCTCAACTTTTGTTAAAATATTTCTACTTTGCAAAATATTAAAATCTCTAGCTTTCAAAATATCAAGATACCCTGATTTGAGGAAATTTACGAAAATACCCATATGTTGAAAATTACTAAAATGCCCCTGACTTTCAAAATTCCGGTTTAAACCCAAACTTAATAAAATTTTCTTATTTTACAAAAGTATCCAATTTTCTGTATTTCAAAATAATAACCCTGACTTTGGAAATTTACAAAATTACCCTGATTGTCAAAATTACCAAAATACCCCTGGTTACCAAAATCCTGTTATACCTTCAATTTGCGAAATTTTCGAAAATACTCTTCAATTTTGGGAATTCCAAAAAGATCCTGACTTATTAAAGTTTTTGAATCGCTCTGGTTTATGACGAAAATGTCCTTGTAGGACAAAATGACGGAAATACCCTTGGGGTAGAAACGGGCAGAAAGGTCCGAATAGTGAATGTGTGTGGTGGATACCACTGAATGTGCCTTTACTGAGGAAGGAATGTGTTCTTGTTAATGAACGGATGTGTGTGTGAATGTGATTTTTGAACTAGAGTAGTAAACTCGAACTGAAACTTTGTGTGATCGAAAGAACTACTTCTAAATACTCTTCTTTCATAAAATTCGCTCGTGGTTAAATAGTGGAACAAAATTTCTGATGCATAAAATTTCTTAAATCAGATTAAATCGCGACGATAGAGATGAGTTCTAGGGGACGCAGTAGAGGTAGAATGGCAGCATCGGAACCGATAGGGTCTGGCCATGGGTCAGAAAATGAAGTGCCGCCAGCAGTGGACGTAGAAGGGCAAGATCAGACAGGAGAAGATGACGCAGTATCGCGGGCCGTGTTACGAGTGCTAGAACGAGTAGCAGGAGTTAGTAAGGGAAATGGAACCCGGAAGTCAGTATCGGAAAGGCTTAGATCGAATGGAGCCGAGATCTTTAGAGGAGTGTCAAGAGTAGCTCCGAATGTAGCGGAATATTGGCTAGAGGGAGTCGAAAGAATTATGGACGACTTGGATTGTACCCTAGAGGAAAAGCTAAAAGGTGCTGTTTCGCTGCTTCGGGACGAGGCTTATCGATGGTGGCTCACTGTCAGGCAAGGTGTCCCGGCAGATCGATTGGATTGGGATTACTTTAAGGCTAAGTTTGAAGGGAAGTACGTGGGAGCCAGTTATTTGGACTCGCAGAGGAAAGCGTTTCTAAATCTAGTACAAGGAAGTAAGTCGATAGCAGAGTATGAAGCGGAATTTGTGCGATTAAGCCAGTATGCCAAAGGAGTGTTCGATTCGAAGATGGGTTGCGAGGTGAGTTACGGGAGTTGATCGCTCCATAAAGAGAAAGGGATTTCGCCATTCTGGTAGAGAAAGCTCGGATCGCTGAAGAGGTTAAAAAGACTATAAGAGAAAACCGAGAGAAGTATAGGAACGAGAATAAGAGAAGGGTTGAGCCGTCAACATCGTTTGGAGATGCTCAGAAAAGACCAAGGATCGAGAATCCTGCGCGTGCACTTGTACCAGTGGATCGGAATTATTCTTGTGTTCGATGTAGAAGACCTCACACAGGAGAGTGTTGGGGGAATAGTAAAGAATGCTTTCAGTGCGGATCTAAGGCACATCTGGTTAAGAATTGTCCTCGAGCGACGAGGGGTCGTGGTTCAAGCCTTGGAGGGAATGGTTCTAGTCAGAGTCAACCAAGGATGTGATAACGGGTAAGCTCCTTTGCTTTGGTACATGTTTTGATTTCTTTGCTTGCTTGTGAATTAGTCTTTTCTGTGTTGCTAAGAGAGGTGTTTTGAATTTTGAGTGCGAACTTAGAGACTGTGTTGGGAAGGTATGATAGTCTTAGTAAGATCAGAGTGCGCATCATAAGCGTAAGGTGGTAAGATAGGTTGTACGGACGTTCGTTAGTAAAGTAATTTCGAGGACGAAATTATTTTAAGAAGGGTAGAATTGTAACACCCTGGTTTTAGGGGCTATGCTTGTTGGGTATAATTCAACGCTAGTAGGTTTTGGGCTTGTTTGGAGGTGTTTTAGAGGTTCTGAGAATGCTCGGATTAAAGGGGAAGGCTTTGGAAAATTTTGGATTTTTAGTGGAAAAAGGGAATCGGGCCAAGGTAGGCCTTAAGAATAATTTTCGGTAATTTATGGCACAAGTAAGGCTTTGGCGGAGTGGCTCTAATGCGCCACTTAGGCGCTGAAGGGGAGAAAGGGCGCTGGTTCGAGTGGGGGCAGCAGCATTTTGGCGTTTTTATTTTGTTATTTGGTGATGGGCTGTAGTAGGTAGGATTTAAAAATAAATGTTGGGGCTTTATGGCATAAAAATCAAAGTGGCCGAGTGGCCTGGGCGTTGGAGGAGAGGTGTGCAGCAGAGGTTCCAGGTTCGAACCAAGTAAGTGGCATTTGGAGTATTAATTTTATTTTATTCTTTTTGGCATCAATTTGAAGGTGTGGACGGCACATGGAGTCTTATGTAGGTGAGGATAAGGTTTTATTTTATCTAGTGGTTGTTTTTTTTAATTTTTATTTTAATAGGTGGGATAATAGTGGAACCATTCAAATTGTTTTTGAATAGATGAAGATAAGATTTAATTGGAGTTGTTTAGCTTTTTGAATTCGGCTGGTAGGAGGTGATAAGCATTTGATTATTTTATTATTTTAGATAATTAGAGGATTATTTTAGTTGAAATTAGAGATAATGGCTGTTAGTGGGTT
This sequence comes from Gossypium australe, assembly GCA_005393395.2. Classification (NCBI taxonomy): domain Eukaryota; kingdom Viridiplantae; phylum Streptophyta; class Magnoliopsida; order Malvales; family Malvaceae; genus Gossypium; species Gossypium australe. The sequence continues at coordinate 41,135,353 of CM016616.1, forward strand.
ATTGTTTTTGATTTGTTAAAGAGATAAATATGGATAAAATAGTGAAGGAGTTGTTTAATTCAAATTAATTTGAATTAGTGGCCATAGGTGATGGCCGAAACTTGGGTTCTTCAGGTGGGGGAGTAGCCGAATATTATTTAAGGGTGGTGTGCTCTCCTTTTTCCAAATTTTAGTTCACTTTTCTAAATCTTACTTCTCCTTGAATTCTTTTTATATTTTTCCTAGTTGATCGAACCTCCAAGTAACCTTTATTTCTTTTCGTGCTTTGGAATTGAAATCCTCCCAAACACCATTAACCCTTGCCGATTTCTCCTTTGGCCTTTGTAGTCAAATATTTTATTGTGTTCTCTTAATCCCTTGATAGCCGAAACCTTTAGCCCTCCATCTCTCTTCTATTTTACCAAGCTTGAAGCCGAACCTGTGAAGTGTGGTGCTGTCGACATCTAAAGCTTGTGGCACCAAGGAACTAAAAAGGATTCTCTTGGGATTTCGACAGATAAGGGATTTCGGCAACACCAATTCCATTGGTGTTTCGGGATTCAAGAAAGAAAAGGGTAAGTGGTTTGATTTTCGGCCTTAGGCCAATATATGTGGTTATGTGTTGACCGAAGGTTGACTATGGTCTTTTTAGGGGCGTATCAGCTAGAGCAAAGGGAAGCCTTCAGGATCTCAGTTCATTCGGTAAGGATGTTAGTAAGTGATGTAGTTTTGTTATTAGTAAATTATGACTTCGTTGATTAATCGTGTGGTTCTGATTAAGTATCGTCGATGGATGCGAGTGCCAGTCAAGGTGGGCAAGAGAAAGCTCCCATCCTGAAGTTTAAGAAAAGAGCCGTCTCGGCAGTTCGGGATTGGCCACCGGGGTGTGGACGTGCAGCAGAAAACGTTAGGCAAATAGCTGTAGTCTCGCTAAACGATAGCGTCGGGATCGAGGGTTTAGAGCTTCAGGTTATAAGGTGTGTGGTTAGACCATTGTTTCCGGGATTTGTATGATCTCTGTTGTGCTATATGTTTACTAATGAATGCAGTGCCATATGTGTAATGGATACCCTGGAAGGGGTATGATGACGACCAGGTTAGTAGCAAATTGGCTAATATGTGATAATTGATTTTAACTATGTGAGCATGCCTATATTTGTGAATATCATGTCCATGCATCATCTCAGCATCATATTATGTTACATGTGCATGGGTGGGTTTTTGAAAGAAGGTACGGGTGTACTTCGAGTACGTGGTTGATGTCAGCTTTGTGCTACATCGTGGATTGGCGCTGACTGAGGTCGCGTTGTGGATCTTTGCGATTTAGTTCGCGTGGTTACCTTGATTGATATCGGATTTATGCCATATCGTGGCTTGATGGATTGCTGTGTGCTCCATCGTGGTTTGATGTTAGCTATACGCTACATCGTGGATGGCATTGGTTGCCTTTTTGGAGATAAAAGGAGAGGGTGACTCGATAGTCCCCTGGTGTGTGGTAGGCTGGATAAGGGGGTGTGTAGCGGATGGACCATAGGATTGGGTTGGGTATCATGATTGCATGGTTTCGTTATGAATTGATATGGAAATGGGCCAAGCCCAATACGAAATATGAATAGGTATGTTTTGAGAACATACGTGGAAATGGGCCAAGCCCAGTAATCAGTGAATTAATGAGAAAAGGGCCTAGCCAGTGCTTGAATATGATTCGATTGTGGGCTAAGCCCAGATTGTGGTAATGTTTAAATGATTATATTTACATGTTGCATTTGATTGGGTTGATTTGTGGCTAGCATGTGGGTGGATATCAGTGGTTTTAATTACACACTGAGTCATTATGACTCACCCAATTATTTATCCAACATCGCAGGTGACATGTTGATCGGACCGGGTTGGAGTGGAGACGAAGGTGGCCATGCAGAAGCAGATTTTATGCAGTAGATGTTTTATTTGATTTAATTATTTTATATTATCAGTTTTGGGTATTTATTTGATGTAATAAGGGCCACTTTTATTTAAAGCATTCTATTTACGATTATTGAAGTATATATTATACTTAGATATATTTTCTTCAAATGATTTATAATATAATAAAATATAATAAAGTTTTAATTCAAACCAAGCTTGTATTATTTAATAGTTCTAATGGAATTACTTCCCGAAAATGGACAAAATTTTCAAGTTTTATTTTAAAGTCAAAGATTTTTCAAACGTTTTTCCGCAGTGACATACCAGATCCGGTCAGGACTTGTGGGCCGGGTTCGGGGTGTTACAGGGAGAGAGTTGGCCGAAACTCCAACTCTGAGGGGTGTGTGTGTATAGCCGAATTTTGTAGCTAGTGTTCATCTTTTCTCTCATTCGTTTTTTCTTTTCTTTCTTTCCTCATACTTTTCTCTCTTCTAGCCGAAATTTCTTAGCCTTATTTCCCTCTCCAAAATTCTCCCAAAAGCCGAATTTTTCTTTGTTCATACCCTCATTACCCATAGTCGAATCTTCAAGGTGGTGTCTTTTTCCCGAAGGTGCACCATAAGCCAAATACTCCTCTTTAGTTTGGTAAGTTTTCCACCTTGCGGTTTCTCTCTTTCCTTTTCATTAAGTTCTAACCCAAATCATTTGTTCTAAGGCCGTATCAGTTTCACTCTCTGCTCTTGAAAGCCGAATCCTGTTACCTGTAGTGCCGATTTGTGGGAAAGCCGAAGGTAGGTTGGTGTGGGTTGGCCGAATGGCCTTTCTTGTTCTTTATTCTTTTGGCCGATTATCATAAGGGTCTAATGGGTTGCGATTAAGGGGTTGGTTTAATATATGGGTGTTGGCCGAATGTAGGTTGGTGGTGAAAGTTTCTTAAGGGCTTTTCGGGATTCGACAAACTAGGTAAGGGTTTCGTTTAAACACTATGATTATTGATTAGATCTCATCGGTTGATTGGTTTAGTGACCAAGGATTATTATGGACTCGAATAGCAGTCAAGCAGTAGGAGGGGTTGGATCTGTAAACCCAACGCCAAAATACAAGAAGCGACCTGTGTCAGGAGTGCTCGATTGGCCATTCGGGTGTGGGCCGACATCGGAGTTAGATCGTAGGCCTATAGTGGTAGTCTCGAGGGACGGTAGCGTAGAAGCAGTAAAAGCGTTAGTACGAGAACCAGGTTTGTAACTCTTACACACTTTCTTTACTTATTATGTTAAATGTTATGTGTTGTTAAAAGCCGGAATGACGGCAATGGTTACCAAATTACCCTTGTGGGTAAAAGGCGAGGATGCCGGGTAAGTTGTTATGTTTCTCACGTTGATTGTGATCTATGAGAGCATGATATTCTATATACATAATTATGTACGTTAAGCATGATCATACTGATATTGTTAGCATAACTTTGTGTTATGGGTGATGAGAGGAGGGGGAAGTATGATCTATCAGACTGTCACCAGTGATTTGGCATCACAACAGTGGGTTGGCCCCACATATTATAAAAATTGTGACTAAGTCTCAGTGGTTTGGGACCACCAGTGCTTTGGTACCACATAAATATTAATTTTGTAACTCCGGTTACCAGTGGTTTGGTACCACCAGTGGCTTGGTGCCATAAGGGGTAGATTTGGGAGACATGGATGGATACTTAGGTTGACGGGTTGCAAGACATGCATATGTGTAAATGAATTTGTGTAACAGCATAACTTCTCTTGGGATGGGGATTTATACACTGAGTCTCGGTGACTCACCCCTTCCTTTACATTTTGCAGATTAGACTTAGATCGTGGATATGGAGCCGGAGTGGACTCGAGGTGGCCATGCTCAGCATTTGTTTTATACCAAAGTTTTTTGTTTGGACTTAGCTGTTTTATTTAAATTTTGGGTTTTCATCGTTGTAATAAGGCCGCCTAACATTTATTTTGTGATGTTTTATTTGGTTGTTTTTTTTATAACTTTCGATAAGCATATTTGGTAAATATGAATTGGTTGTTTTTAAAACCTCGATAAGAATGTGTTTTCTGAAATGTTCATTGATTAAGTAATAAGTATGGAGTAACAATTAAGCAACTAACTTATTCTAAAACAAGATTTAACACATTTTGAACACCACAAGATTCAAATTCGTTTTCTCTAAAATTATTCAACAGTTTTCTTCTTAAACAAAATTGACAAGTCGATTTTCAAACATTTTCTTTCCCGTAGCACGCCAGACTCGGTTGTAGTGGTTAGCTCGGGTTTGGGGTGTTACATTTTGGTATCAGAGCCAGGTTCAAAAGCTCGGTTGTAGGTTTAAGGCTCAAAATATGTTTTAAGAGTTTATGAAATAATTCTTTTTCCGGAAAGCATGGCACCTGAGTCTCCGACGCCGATCCACCCAGGTAAGTACCCTAACCTTTGATGTGATATATTTATGTTGGGCTTGATGGGCTTTTAGACATAGACGTAGTTGAGCATGATAGTTCTAGGTGGACCATAGGACTAGTTTACACAACTTCTTAATTACATAAGACCTAAGCCGAATCAAACAAACTTGTGAGTAAGTCGTCGAGTTAAGGTGTGGCAACCGCCGTGCGTATGTCTAGGATTGGATTCAAGAAGAGCTTGGTATTTAAGCAGTCCTAGTGACTCACCTCCTCTTCGCTCGAATCCTACCTGGTGCGTAGTGACTGTTCACTCTAACCATGAGGACTTGTTCACAGGCTAAACCTGATAATTAAAACCTGAGAGGGATCAGCCACCCTGCTTTGTAAAATCCTTAGTTTCGAAATTACCAAACTACCCCTGGATTTGTAAAAACTACCTTAGTTTTAAAAGAAATGACCAAAGTACCCCTGGTTTGTAAAATTACAAAATTACCCCTACTTCACGAAATTACCAAAATACCCTTACTTTAAAAAATCACCCGAAACATTATTTTGGAAAATTACGAAAATACCCCTATAGGTTAAAATTACGAAAATACCCTCGGGTAGTGGAATGACGGAAATACCCCTACATGTTGAATGTGGTCTGTGGATGTTGTTTGTGTGGTGAATGTACTTAGAACTAGGAGATAAACGTGAAACTGAAACTTTAGATAGATTCGAATTCGAAAGAATCACTTATAAAACTATCTTCCATAAATTATTCGTGGATAAATAGTGAACATAATTAATAATCCATAAAATTCTTAACCAGATAAACACGAACGAGAAGCATGAGTACAAGAGGTCGTGGACGTCCGCCGCGTGGCCGTGGTAGGGGTAGGATGGCCTTGTCAGAGCCAGCAGGGTCTGGCCATAGGTCTGGAAATATGATGCCGGATTTGCCAGCGGCGGAAGCTGAGTTCCAAGATCAGACTGGTGGTAAGGATGCGGTATCTCAGGCGGTACTGCGAGTTTTGGAAAAAGTTGCCGGGGCGAGCGCGGGTGCAGGAGCCCAAAAATCCGTGGCTGAGCGACTTCGGGCTAACGGAGCAGAAGTGTTTAGGGGAGTTTCTGGAGTGGCTCCCAATAAGGTTGAGTACTGGTTAGAGGTGACCGAACGTATAATGGATGATTTGGACTTCTCGGCTGAGGAGAAGTTAAAGGGGATATTGTCTCTTCTCTAAGATGAGTCTTACCAGTGGTGGCTCACGGTCAGGGATGGTGCAGTGGCCGATGATATCACCTAGGATTATTTTAAGGCAGCCTATCAGAGGAGGTATGTGGGGGCTGGTTATACTGATGCGCAACGTAGGGCGTTCTTAAATTTGGTTCAGGGAAATAAGTCGGTACTCGAGTACGAGGCTGAATTTTTGAGGTTGAGTAGGTATGCTCGGGGTATGGTGGCTACAGAACATGAGCGCTGTGTTAGGTTTGAGGACGGCCTAAGAGATGAGCTGCGGGTGTTGATTGCACCTCAGCGAGAAAGGGAATTCACCGTTCTCGTGGAAAAGGCCAAAATAGCTGAGGAGGTGAAGCGAACCGAGAAATGGAATCAGGATAGATGCAGGGATAAAAGGAGTTTTGGGCCATCAGGGTTTTGGTGGAAGTGCTCAGAAAAGGGCTAGATTTGATGGACCGGGTCGAGCTGCAAAGCTTGCTGCCGCTCAGTAGCCACCTCAGTGTGCTAGATGTGGGAAGTCTCATTCGGGAGAGTGTTGGGCTGGTAATAGAGGGTGCTTTGAGTGTGGGTCAATGGAGCATCGGGTAAGGGATTGTCCGCGGAAGTTGGCTAGGACTCAAGCTGAGGGTCAAGGATGTGGTCAATTCAGGAGGGATAGTCAGCAACCACAGAGGGGTTGAGGTGCAGTTAGGGGTGGTAATGGTAACGGGCGAGGCCGAGGAGCACCTGGCCGAGGTGCTGGAGGTACGGATGCTAGACAGCCTGGGTTGGTCTATGCAGCCAAACATCGAGAGGAGGGCGACGCACCGGACGTTATAACCAATACGTTTTTAATTTTTGGGTTGTCTTATACTGCTTTGATTGATGTTGGTTCAACACACTCATATGTAGCTAGTAGCGTAGTGGGAACTCTGAACTTAGCCTATGAGATTTCTGCTAGGAAGATGACAGTAGTTAGCCCTCTAGGACACTCTGTGGTAGTAGACAAACTGTATAGGGATATACCCCTAGAACTTCAAGGGGTCGTGTTTCAAGCGGATTTGATGGAACTACCCTTCGGGGAGTTTGATTTAATCTTAGGAATGGATTGGTTGGTTAAGTACCAGGCAGAACTGGACTGTGCGGCTAAGCGCATGGTGCTAAAATTGGCCGACGGTGAAGAGGTGGTGATTATAGGTGAGAGAAGGAATTACCTATCTAGTGTGGTGTCCGCGCTGAAGGCGGAAAAGATGGTAAGGAAAGGATGTGAAGCGTTTGTGGTTTATGTTTGTGCCTTGGAAGTTAAGGATTTGGCTGTAGGAGGTGTTCGAACAGTGAAGGACTTTATCGATGTCTTTTCGGAGGAGCTTCTGGGTTTGCCACCAGATCGGGAGGTGGAGTTCGGTATTGACCTTCTACCGGGAATAGCGCCAGTGTCTATTGCTCCGTATAGGATGGCACCAAAGGAATTGGTGGAGTTGAAAGCACAGATTCAGGAGTTATTGGATCGGGGTTTCATTCGGCCAAGTGTATCACCTTGGGGAGCGCCTGTGCTCTTTGTTAAGAAAAAGGACGGGTCGATGCGAATGTGCATAGACTATCGTCAGTTGAATAAATTGACGATTAAGAACAAGTATCCGTTGCCGAGGATAGATGACTTGTTTGACCAGCTTAAGGGAGCATTGGTCTTCTCCAAGATAGATTTAAGGTCGGGGTATCACCAACTTAAGGTAAAGGATGCCGATATCCATAAGACGGCATTTTGTACTCGATACGGGCACTATGAATTTCTGGTAATGTCGTTCGGGTTGACGAACGCACCGACAGCGTTTATGGATATGATGAACTAGGTGTTTCAGCCGTACTTGGATCGGTTCGTCGTAGTATTTATAGATGATATTCTGGTGTACTCGAGATCAGAAGAGGAACACGACGCGCATTTACGAGTAGTGTTGCAGATTTTAAGGGAAAATCAATTATACGCCAAGTTTAGTAAGTGTGAGTTTTAGTTGAAGGAAATTACTTTTCTGGGTCATGTAGTATCTGCTGAAGGGATAAGAGTGGATCCTCGGAAGATTGAGGCAGTATTGGATTGGAAACCACCTAAGTCGGTGGCGGAAATTCACAGTTTCTTGGGGTTAGCAGGCTACTATAGGAGATTTATGGAAGGGTTTTCTTTGATAGCAGCACCTTTGACAAAGTTGTTGAGGAAGGAGGTACCTTTTGTATGGACGGATAAGCAGCAGGAGAGTTTTGAGAAGCTAAAGAGGGTTTTGACTGAGGCTCCAGTCTTAAATCAGCCTGTGGCAGGGAAAGATTTTGTGGTGTATTGTGACGCTTCCCATACGGGGTTAGGTTGTGTATTGATGCAGGAGGGGAAGGTTGTTGCTTATGCGTCTCGGCAGTTGAGACCGCATGAAGTAAACTATCCGACGCATAATCTGGAGTTGGCTGCAGTGGTCTTCGCTTTGAAGGTGTGGAGGCATTATTTGTACGGGGAGAAGTCGGTGATCTACACAGACCATAAGAGCTTGAAGTATCTGCTGACTCAGAAGAAGCTGAATTTGAGGCAATGAAGGTGGGTGGAATTATTAAAGGATTACGACTGTTCGATTGAATATCACTCGGGAAAGGCAAACGTAGTGGTGGATGCGCTAAGTTGGAAAGTGGTGTCGGATTTGAGGGCGATGTTTGCTCATTTTATTCGTATGATGACGGAAGGCTGTTAGCGGAATTGCAAGTAAAGCCATCATGGGTAGATCAGGTTAAGGAGAAACAACTGGTAGATGAAGTCTTAAGTGCTCGATGCTTGCAAGTGCGGAATGGTGGATTGGAGGGGTATAGTCTGAGCAGCGATGGAGTATTATGTTTTTAGGGGAAAGTGTGTATGCCTAAGGATGTGGAGTTAAGGCAGAAGATTTTGCAAGAGGCACATAGTAGTCCATATGCTATGCATCCGGGAGGTAGTAAGATGTATCGGGATTTGCGGGAACAGTTTTGGTGGCGGGGTCTTAAGCGTGAGGTAACGGAATTTGTGGGTAAGTGTCTGACATGTCAGCAAGTCAAGGCTGAACATCAGTTACCGTCAGGTCTGTTACAGCCGATTAAGATTCCACAGTGGAAGTGGGAAAGGATCACAATGGATTTTGTGAGTGGGTTACCCCTTACACCCACTAAAAAGGATTTGGTTTGGGTGATTGTGGACCGTCTGATGAAGTCTGCACATTTCATACCTGTACATATGGATTTCTCTTTTCAGAAGCTAGCGAGACTATATATAGCAGAGATTGTAAGGTTTCATGGGGTGCCAGTGTCGATTATTTCGGATAGAGACCTTAGATTTGCGTCAAGGTTCTGGAAGGCTTTGCATCAGGCATTGGGTACAAGGTTGGATTTCAGTACAGCATTCCATCCCCAGTCAGATCGACAGTCGGAGAGGGTGATTCAAGTCTTGGAAGATATGCTAAGGGGTTGTGTCTTGGATTTTAGAGGCAGTTGGGAAGAATTTTTACCATTGGCAGAGTTCACGTACAACAATAGTTATCAGGCGAGTATTAAGATGGCACCCTACGAAGCGTTATATGGTCGGAAGTGCCGTACCCCTACGTGTTGGACGGAGTTGGGGGAGCGACAGTTATTGGGTCCGGAGTTGGTTGCTGAGACAGAAGATAAGGTGAAAGTGATTAGAACTCGGTTGAAAGAAGCTTCGGACAGGCAGAGGTCTTATGTCGACCTTAAACGGAAGGATATAGAGTTTGCAGAAGGTGACAAGGTCTTCTTGAAGGTGTCTCCGTGGAAGAAGGTTCTGAGGTTCTGTAGGAAAGGCAAGTTGAGCCCTAGGTTTATTGGGCCTTATCGGGTATTGAAGCGAGTAGGACCAGTGGCTTACCAGCTCGAGTTGCCACCCGAGTTGAGTCAAATCCACAATGTGTTTCATGTTTCCATGCTTAGACGCTATCGCTCAGATCCGTCACATGTTGTGCCAGTGGAGGAGATTAAGGTGAGCCCAGACTTGTCTTTTGAGGAGGAACCAGTACAGATCCTGGATCGGGATGTTAAGGTTTTGCGTAGGAAATCGGTCCCTTTGGTAAAGGTATTATGGTGGAACCATGGATCGGAGGAAACAACATGGGAACCGGAGGATATCATGCGACAACAATACCCTCAACTCTTTTGACCTGGTAAATTTCGAGGTCAAAATTTATTTTAAGGGGAGTAGAACTGTAATATCCTGATTTTGTGGGTCTATGCATTTGGTTTGTTGTATGGCTAAGTTAGTAGGTTAAGGCTTTGAGGTGTGTATTGGGCTCAGATTTGGGCTTAAAACCTGGGTTAAATTGCTTATAAACAGTGTTAGTTTATAATTTAAGTTAAGTAGTTATGTTAGTAGCAAGTTGGGCTTTTGGCCCAAAGTTTGGAGGTGCTTTAAGTGGGCATGTAGGTGGCATTACAAGGGGGAGGAGTTTGGGCCATGTGTGGCCGCTTGAGGCCCAAGTGTTTGGGGCAAAAATTTGGCACTCCAAGGGGGAAAGGGGTGGACGGCATAGTGGCTACAATTTAGGAGTTTATTTTCTTTTATTTTAAGTGATAAAATGCTGATAATTAAGAGGGAAGAGTTGGTTTTGAAGGTGGACTCTTCTAAAGGTAAGATAATGATTGGGTTATCAGGTGAGATAAAGGCTATTAGGAGGGAGAGAGTTGGCCGAAACTCCAACTCTGAGGGGTGTGTGTGTGTATAGCCGAATTTTGTACCTAGTGTTCATCTTTTCTCTCATTCGTTTTTTCTTTTCTTTCTTTCCTCATACTTTTCTCTCTTCTAGCTGAAATTCCTTAGCCTTATTTCCCTCTCCAAAATTCTCCCAAAAGCCAAATTTTTCTTTGTTCATACCCTCATCTCCCATAGCCGAATCTTCAAAGTGGTGTCTTTTTCCCGAAGGTGTACCATAAGCCAAATACTCCTCTTTAGTTTGGTAAGTTTTCCACTTTGCGGTTTCTCTCTTTCCTTTTCATTAAGTTCTAACCTGAATCATTTGTTCTAAGGCCCTATCGGTTTCACTCTCTGCTCTTGAAAGCCGAATCCTGTTACCCGTAGTGCCGATTTGTGGGAAAGCCGAATGTAGGTTGGTGTGGGTTGGCCGAATGGCCTTTCTTGTTCTTTATTCTTTTCGCCGATTATCATAAGGGTCTAATGGGTTGCGACTAAGGGGTTGGTTTAATATATGGGTGTTGGCCGAATGTAGGTTGGTGGTGAAGGTTTCTTAAGGGCTTTTCGGGATTCGATAAACTAGGTAAGGGTTTCGTTTAAACACTATGATTATTCATTAGATATCATCGGTTGATTGGTTTAGTGACCAAGGATTATTATAGACTCGAATAGCAGTCAAGCAGTAGGAGGGGTTGGATCTGTAAACCCAACGCCAAAATACAAGAAGTGACCTGTGTCAGGAGTGTGCGATTGGCCATCTGGGTGTGGGCCGACATCGAAGTTAGATCGTAGGCCTATAGTGGTAGTCTCGAGGGACGGTAGCGTAGAAGCAGTAAAAGCGTTAGTACGAGAACCAGGTGTGTAACTCTTACACACTTTCTTTACTTATTATGTTAAATGTTATGTGTTGTTAAAAGCCAGAATGACGACAATGGTTACCAAATTACCCTTGTAGGTAAAAGGCGAGGATGCCAGGTAAGTTGTTATGCTTCTCGCGTTGATTATGATCTATGAGAGCATGATATTCTGTATACATAATTATGTATGTTAAGCATGATCATACTGGTATTGTTAGCATAACTCTGTGTTATGGGTGATGAGAGGAGGGGGAAGTATGATCTATCAGACTGTCACCAGTGATTTGCCATCACAACAGTGGGTTGGCCCCACATATTATAAAAATTGTGACTAAGTCTCAGTGGTTTGGGACCACCAGTGGTTTGGTACCACATATATATTAATTTTGTAACTCCGGTTACCAGTGGTTTGGTACCACCAGTGGCTTGGTGCCACAAGGGGTAGATTTGGGAGACATGGATGGATACTTAGGTTGACGGGTTACATGACATGCATATGTGTAAATGAATTTGTGTAAGAGCATAACTTCTCTTGGGATGGGGATTTATACACTGAGTCTCGGTGACTCACCCCTTCCTTTACATTTTGTAGATCAGACTTATATCGTGGATATGGAGCCAGAGTGGACTCGAGGTGGCCATGCTCAGCATTTGTTTTATACCAAAGTTTTTTGTTTGGACTTAGCTGTTTTATTTAAATTTTGGGTTTTCATCGTTGTAATAAGGCCGCCTAACTTTTATTTTGTGATGTTTTATTTGGTTTTTTTTTTATAACTTTCGATAAGCATATTTGGTAAATATGAATTGGTTGTTTTTAAAACCTCGATAAGAATGTGTTTTCTGAAATGTTCACTGATTAAGTAATAAGTATGGAGTAACAATTAAGCAACTAAGTTATTCTAAAACAAGATTTAACACGTTTTGAACACCACAAGATTCAAATTCGTTTTCTCTAAAATTATTCAACAGTTTTCTTCTTAAACAAAATTGACAAGTCGATTTTCAAACATTTTCTTTCCCGTAGCACGCCAGACTCGGTTGTAGTGGTTAGCCCGGGTTTGGGGTGTTACAGCTGCATTTATGGAAGATTTAGGTACCCAAATTTCTGTTGGATATTGAGTGGCTTCTGATGCATAATGGTCTAATTTTAGGCCGGTAGTTTTCTTGTGTCAAATAATAACCAGGCAGTTGCCCAGGAAAGGGAATTAAGTGAGAATGTATACTCTAGTGATTGTTATGTCGAGGCATCGTCATTACTTGAACAGGTATTTGTTGACCCTGTGATTTAATTACTCTTCTTTTTCAAATCCATTTCTTTGGTTCCATCTACTATATGATTATCCACTGTACAGCAAATGAGGACAGCAGACCAGTCTGGGTTGAGATTCATCAATGGGGTTATTTTTCAATCTAAGGCTCTTAGATTTGAGAGGATGTTTTTTCGTGCTACCAGAGGCAATATGCTTTTTAATCAGGCACCGAATGTTGATGAAATCATGGATCCTTTATCTGCCGAAATGGTTTTATTTCCCTATTCATAATCATCTATTATGTTGCTAAATCTTATTCAGTTATCTTTTCATTTGGAAATTGTTACTGTTATTTGGTACATTCTTACTCTTGGCTGTCTACATCAAAGAGGTTTATTGTATTGCTTTTTGATGATAACTGCATTGTCGTATTATTGAAATCAACTTTACAGTTCTCTCTTTCTATCATCTTTGTAGGTTAAAAAATAGTATTTGTAGTTTTTTTTCTGGGGAACAAGCTAGAACAAAGATTTTAAAAATTTGTGAAGCATTTGGAGCTAATTGCTATCCTGTTCCTGATGACTTCAGTAAACAAAGGCAAATAACTAGAGAAGTAAGTGCAGGGCCATGGAGATTAACTATTTTGTTTCTCCAGCTGAAAAATAAATCACAAGCATGCATCTTCACAACCAAGACTTAAATAGATATTCTTGCTTCTTTGAGGAGATGACCCAACAGTTATAATTTTTCATTTTTGGTTCTTTTGTTCTGTAATATAAGCAACTACAAATTTTAATTTGAGTTGGCTCTTTTTATCTTTTTACTTGCCTATCAATATCTCTCACATGCTTGTCATTAGATGGAACTATAGAAATCTATATTCTTCTGGTTAAAGTTTTGGCTTTTGGTCACAGATCTTGTCACATCTTTTTGAATTGGAAACCACATTGGATGCCGGCATTCGCCATCATTTTATATAGAATTCATCCTGATTTAAAATGACAACCCTAGCCAACAGTACTTTTACCTAAAATTACTGATATATGTGTTGTAGCCGAAAATATAACAAAAAGTTATTTCGATAGACGAACCGAAATATTTTGACATTTTTAGATTGATTTATTGATATGTAAATAGAGGGTCTAGTTTAATGTTTTGATTGTACACATTAGCAGGTAGGCAACAACAATCACTTATTCTGCTGGGCATGCCAAATGCACTACTGTTACATAGTATTGGAGGCCATGTTCTGAACAAATCAATTGTGCAGAGGTTTGCATTAAGCCTTATAGAAAAGGTGTAACACCCCAAACCCGGCCCAAACACTACAACCAGATCTGGTATGTCAGTAAGGAAATTTTATAAAAAGATGTGGCACTTTGGAAAACAATTATCAGGTTTTAAGTATTTATACCGAAAACTTAATAATTTATTAAGTCATATAACATATGAGTTATAAAATGCCTTGGTGAATTTTAAATAAAAACCGAAATTTTGTACATTTCTTAGCTTAATTTAAACATGAAATTTAAATGCCCAGTAATAAAAGCCCAACATAAAACCAAAGCATAAATAATAGTTTAGTGGCCTCAGGCCTTATTACAATGGAATTTAAAACCCTTAATCAAAAATATTAAAAACAATATTCTAAGTAAAATCTTCTGCTGAATCATGTACTCTCTTGCATGGCCACCTCGTGCTCCTCTCCAGCCTGGTCTGATGCACTATGTGCTACCTGAAATTGTTAAATAATAGGATAAGTCGCGAGACTCAGTGTGCAACCCTCATGCACCATTAGATTTGGGCCTTAACCCCATAGAACATATAACAGAATATAATATATCAGAAAATATGCAAAGCCCAACCCAAATCCTAGGTTTCCATCCGCTACACGCCACCTGTACCAGCCATTCACACCATTGGGGATTTCTATAATCAACCCACACCGCTACACGCCATTGATGGCAGTCTTGTTGCTTATCGTCAGATCATGGTCGTAGCCACTACAACAGGTCACGGCAAAAACCGCTACAACAGGTCACAGCAAAAGCCGCTACAATAGGTCACGGTAAAAGCCGCTACAACAGAACACTTCCCCTTTCATAAAACCCAACCCCATGCAATCACAGAAAACCAGCATATTCATATCATTTAATCAGAACATTCATTTAGAATGACAGGGATCACTAACCTGGTGATTTCCTTTTACCCTCTTTGGGTTTCAATCGTTATGCCGGGATTTCGGCATTAACCAGAATATAACAGATTAATAAACATATTTTAACAGGCAATCTATATGGTGTGGAAGTGTTACACACCTGATATCGCGTAGTTTTACTCCCTTAGTTAAATCCTTACTATCTGGGTCTACAACCCTTTGCCTAAAATCTTGCTCAAAAGCCGGAAGAATACGAAGATTTGGGCTCCCCTACATTCGGCCAAGAATTATTAAATACCCGAATTTATACATTAAAAATCAGTAGATCTCCTTACCTTGAAATCCCAAAAGTAACACGATTCGAGTATTACTGAACTCTGACTTAGAGATCTAAGCAAATGAATCCCCTTCAAATCCCGGAATGCCACAAATGAGAGAAAACACGAGATTAGCCAACTATTTAACCATTCGGCTATAGTCTCCAAAAGCCGAAAAAGATCAAAAGAAAACCCAAATCGATACTTACCTCTATAGATGGTTTCGGCTATCCCTTGTAGAAAGATTCGGCAATCGCAGAAGAAGATTGAAGCGTAGAAGATTAGTAATCTAGGAGTTTTCGACTTTTTAAGGAAATCCCGAAAAGATGAACTTGATGTGTTTTTCAGCTTTTAGAAGAATTAAATGAGGAGTTTCGGCTTTTAGTGAATGGGAGAAGAATAGCAATGGAGATCAGAAGATTCGACTAAAAGGAAATTTCAAAGAAGAAGAAAAGGTGAGAAAACAATGGTGATTTTCGGCTTTTGGAAGAGAAAAGATGAGAACAGAAAACAAATGAGATGGCCTTCAAATTTTCGGCACAGGAAGAGAAGAAAGAGTAGGGTTCCAATGCCAGAATTGATTAGCTATCCCCCCTATTTATAGAAATTTCGGCACTTACCTAACCTTGCAGATAAATCCTATCTTTTCTCCTTAATCTTGATCTACTAACTCATCTAAAAGAGACTTAATTAGCTC
Organism: Gossypium australe; assembly: GCA_005393395.2. NCBI lineage: Eukaryota > Viridiplantae > Streptophyta > Magnoliopsida > Malvales > Malvaceae > Gossypium > Gossypium australe. Next base: position 41,150,845 of record CM016616.1, read on the forward strand.
CAACTCCTCCCTCCTTTATCAGCATAATATCCACATATTTTAAACATTAAAAATCCCCTATTTTGTAGCCACATTGCCGTCCCCCCTAGCTCTCGTTGGCCTGCCAAAATTGGCCCAAAAACATGGGCTTCAAGCGGCCAAAACTTGGACCTCCTCCTTTGCCATTGACACCAACTCCCTTCCCTGTTAGTGGCGCCATTTTGCCACTGGGCCGCAAGCCCAACTTGATATTTTAAACTATGGATACAATATTTTAAGCCCTAAAGTATCTAAACAAAATATTTAGTCAAGACCTCAGCCCATTCTCGAGCCCAATCTGGACCTCTAAACCTCAAATTAACATTTTAAGCATACAACAGCAAAATGCATAGGCCCATTAATTCAGGATGTTACAGTTCTACCTCCCTTAAAGAAATTTCGTCCTTGAAATTTCCAACTAACTATTAATCGTACTACCCAAGTCTCACCACTATGCTTTCGCTGTTCACTTTTCCTATTTAATAATATATAAACATTGCACGCATATAGTTTCTATACCCAAAAATATAGCATTCGACTTAATGGTGATTGAACAATCTCGAGCCTTATGCTCCTCAGACCCGCCTCTTAAACACATTCCTGACTTCTTCCAACATTCACCCTGATGATGCCTTCTGCAACATTCGCAAACCCGAAAGTTTGGACGTACCTTAACATGCTTCACAGAACAAGACTGCAACCCTAGAAAACTACGATCTCTTTTTTTCTTACAGTCCACGCACCCAAACCGAAGTGTTTCATCGATTTCTTTAACCTCCTTCAGTACCTCCCTAACTAGCTGAGTCAGCACATCAGTCCTAATACTTCCATGGCCTCGGCCGCGGCCTCTTCTTCCTCTTCTAGCGCTCATCGTTGATTCTCTAAATTAGAAATTTTATGAACTATTAATTTCTTTCACTGTTAACCACGAACAATCTTATGAAAAGTAGTTTTAAGAGTGGTTCTTTCGAATTCGAACCTATCTACAGTTTCAGTCTCAAGTTTATCTCCTAATTCTAGAAACCACATACATTCATCGCATAAGGGTTTTTTTTTTCATCATTTCTCTACCCGGGGGTATTTCCGTAGTTTTGTCCTACAGGGTATTTTCCAAAATAAAGTATCTTGGTGATTTTCTTTGAATTAGAAGTACTTTGGGTACATTTTTTTTCTTTTTATAAAGCAAGGGTCTTTTGGAAAACAAGTTTTTTTTTTCGAAGTAGAGATATTTTGATGTTGTTGTTGTTTTGTTCCTTTTTTTTATAAACAGGGATACCTTGGAATGTTTTTTTTCTTTTGCAAACCGGGTTTTTTGTAAATCTATTTTTGAGTAAATTTGTAGAACTTAGGTATTTTATAAAATCACGGTTGCTTGGAAATTTTCACAAACCAAGGATATTTTGAAAATTTTGCCAACCAAAGTGTGTCGGTAATTTTCACAAATTTTGGTAGTTTTACAATTCTGGGGTATTCTGGAAATTTTCACAAATTAAGTGTATTTTGAAAATTTTACAAAACTTGGGGGTATTTTAGTTGTGAAATAGGGTGGCTGGTCCCTTTCGGGTTTTAATTATAGATTTTGGCCCGTCAACAAATCCTCGTGGCTAAGGTGAACAGTCACTAAGCACCAGGTAGGATTTCAGAAAAGAGGAGGTGAGTCACTAGGACTGCTTAAGTACCAAGCTCTTCCTGAATCCAATCCTAGACATGCGTATGCCTGTTGTCACACCGTAACCCAGTGATTTGTTCACGGGTTTGTTTGGATAGATTAAGTCTTATGAATTTAAGGAGTTGTTTAAACTAACCCTAAAGTCCATCAATACCTAACATACTATTCTACATCCATCAAGCCCATCAAACCCAACATATACATCACATCAAGAGTTAGAGTACTTACCTGTGTGGATCGGGTGCCGATAGACTCGAAGGCCATATCTTCTTCCGAATTTTTTTTTTCCAAATTCACATCAACTTTACAAAACAATACTAGGCCCATTTCACAGCCCGAGTTTTGAACTGGGCTCTGATACCAATCTGTAACACCCTAAACCCGGCCCAAACACTACAAGCAGATCTGGTATGTCACTAAGGAAATTTTATAAAAAGATGTGGCACTTTGGAAAACAATTATCAGGTTTTAAGTATTTATACCGAAAACTTAATAATTTATTAAGTCATATAAGATATGAGTTATAAAATGCCTTGGTGAATTTTAAATAAAAACCGAAATTTTGTACATGTCTTAGCTTAATTTAAACATGAAATTTAAATGCCCAGTAATAAAAGCCCAACATAAAACCAAAGCATAAATAATAGTCTAGTGGCCTCAGGCCTTATTACAACGGTATTTAAAACCCTTAATCAAAAACATTAAAAACAATATTCTAAGTAAAATCTTCTGCTGAATCATGTACTCTCTTGTATGGCCACCTCACGCTCCTCTCCAGCCCGGTCCGATGCACTATGTGCTACCTGAAATTGTTAAATAATAGGGTGAGTCGCGAGACTTAGTGTGCAACCCTCATGCACCATTAGATTTAGGCCTTACCCCACAGAACATATAACAGAATATAATATATCATAAAATATGCAAAGCCCAACCCAAATCCTAGGTTTCCATCCGCTACACGCCACCCGTACCAGCCATTCACACCATTGGGGATTTCTACAATCAACCCACACCGCTACACGCCATTGATGGCAGTCTTGCTGCTCATCGTCAGATCATGGCCGTAGCCACTACAACAGGTCATGGCAAAAGCCACTACAATAGGTCATGGCAAAAACCGCTGCAACAGGTCACCGCAAAAGCCGCTACAACAGGTCACGGCAAAAGCCGCTACAACAGAACACTTCCCCTTTCATCAAACCCAACCCCATCCAATCACAGAAAATCGGCATATTCATATAATTTAATCAGAAATTCACTTAGAATGGCAGGGATCACTAACCTGGTGATTTGCTTTTACCCTCTTTGGGTTTCAATTGTTATGCCGAGATTTCGGCATTAACCAGAATATAACAGATTAATAAACATTTTTTAACAGGCAATCTATATGGTGTGGAAGTGTTACACACCTGATATCGCGTAGTTTTACTCCCTTAGTTAAATCCTTACTATCTCGATCTACAACCCTTTGTCTAAAATCTTGCTCAAAAGCCGGAAGAATACGAAGATTTGGGCTCCCCTACATTCGGCCAAGAATTAATAAATACCTGAATTTATACGTTAAAAATCAGTAGATCTCCTTACCTTGAAATCCCGAAAGTAACATGATTCGAGTGTTACTGAACTCTGACTTAGAGATCTAAGCAAATGAGTCCCATCCAAATCCCGGAATGCCACAAATGAGAGAAAACACGAGATTAGCCAACTATTTAACCATTCGGCTATAGTCTCCAAAAGCCAAAAAAGATCAAAAGAAAACCCAAATCGATACTTACCTCTATAGAAGGTTTTGGTTATCCCTTGTAGAACGATTCAGCAATCGTAGAAGAAGATTGAAGTGTAGAAGATTAGAGATCTAGGAGTTTTCGGCTTTTTAAGGAAATCCCGAAAAGATGAACTAGATGTGTTTTTCGGCCTTTAGAAGAATTGAATGAGGAGTTTTGGCTTTTAGTGAATGGGAGAAGAATAACAATGGAGATCAGAAGATTCGACTAAAAGGAAATTTCAAAGAAGAAGAAAAGGTGAGAAAACAATGGTGATTTTCGGCTTTTGGAAGAGAAAAGATGAGAAAAGAAAACAAGTGAGATAGCCTTCAAATTTTCGGCAGAGGAAGAGAAGAAAGAGTAGGGTTCCAATGCCAGAATTGATTAGCTATCCCCCCTATTTATAGAAATTTCGGCACTTACCTAACCTTGCAGATAAATCCTATCTTTTCTCCTTTACCTTAATCTACTAACTCATCTAAAAGAGACTTAATTAGCTCCAACTCCTCCCTCCTTTATCAGCATAATATCCACATATTTTAAACATTAAAAATCCCCTATTTTGTAGCCACATTGCTGTCCCCCCTAGCTCTCCTTGGCCTGCCGAAATTGGCCCAAAAACATGGGCTTCAAGCGGCCAAAACTTGGGCCTCCTCCTTTGCCATTGACGCCAACTCCCTTCCCTCTTAGTGGCGCCATTTTGCCACCGGGCCACAAGCCCAACTTGATATTTTAAATTATGGATACAATATTTTAAGCCCTAAAGTGTCTAAACAAAATATTTAGTCAAGACCTCAGCCCATTCTCGAGCCCAATCTGGACCTCTAAACCTCAAAATAACATTTTAAGCATACAAACCAAAATGCATAGGCCCATTAATTCAGGATGTTACAAACGGTACAAACTTTGTCTTGCTTCATGTTCTTTGATTATTCTAGGAACTCCACAATTATCTTGCTTATAAACTCATACCAAAACAATGTTGTGCATACTGACTTTAACTACTTTCTTGATGGTGTTATTTCTGAAGTTCTTTTTCTTGTAAATGTATACATTAAAGCCTTAATTGATAGTTTATTTGTTCTAATTGTATTTGTTAAATTGCATACGGCTAGATCGTTGTTTCTTAACTTTCAGTTTTTATCTCTTGAGGATCCTCCTCTATACAAGTCCATAACATATGGTTTTTATGTCTCTACTTTCTTAGATTTTTGGGGCTTTATTACTATAAATTGGGATTGACCTTCTAATTTGCTATTTCATTTTTGAATACTAGAATTTGGTTGTTTTTCTTTAAAAAAAAATAAAAAAATCTAGAATAGAGTTATTTAGTTTTTTTTTTTTTTTAAATCTAAAAGTGGATAGTTTTTGTAGAATTTTTAATATAAAAAGCAGCACACTTAAATTTTTCTGTACGATGATAAGGAAGATGGTGCCCAAGGTTTATCACATTGTTTATTATTTTTCGGAGTTTTTACTTGATTTATTTCCTTTTTTTAACATGGTTTTAGGTTCAATCTTTATTTTCGTTTCTCTACTATTGCTATTATTGTTTTCTTGCAGTGCTTTTTTATTGGCATTATTGCAAAAGTTAAATGACAAAATATATGTTTTTTCTGGCTATTATTTTTCTGCCTGTTGTTAATCAAGAGTTTTTTAGTTTTTACATGTTCACCGACCTAATGGATTAAAGTCACTTTTAATATTGACTTTTTTTTTAAAAAAAATTTAATTCCATTTTTAAATAATTTTGTTGCTATTTTCTGAAGATCTTTCGAAAGGATAATAGAACTATTCTATTTAGGAAGGACTTGTTTAAAGATTGCGAAAATCCTCTTGATAAGGTAGTGAATCTCTCTGCTTTAAATCCTCTGTTAATAAACTTTTGCATGTGTGAAAATTGATGCGTAATTTGAGTCTTGTGAAGGTTAATAAAGTTTTATTTAGCTTTTATTTTTGTCTTCTGATTGGTCTTATAAAACAGCTTAAATATTATTTTGGTTTATGCTGAACATTTTCTTAATTCTCCCATTATTTCTTTTAAGCACAAAATATTTCAATCACTGATTTGTTTTGCTAAAACTAATATTAAATTGCAATTGGTCTATCATTATGGTAGATTATCTACTCTGGTTACAGCTGTAGTCAGGGTTGGTTTCTCACAACTTCCACAAGTGATCCAAGTTTAAGGTTAGATATTCTGATAGTTTTTTTAGCTTGCCTCTCATCCTAGAATGGGCATATTCGTTTCTTTTCTTTTTGGTATAATAATGATGTATATATTGTTGTGCATGTTTGTATGTATTTATAACAAGCATTTTGTTAAGGTTTGTTTGTTCCTTAGACAATGTAGCCAGGGCATAGGCCATGGTAATTGGTAGTGAACATATTTAAAATAATATTTGTAAATGCAGGGGACTCAAGAACATTTTAAAGATGCATGTTAAAAAGGTCAATTCAACGGAATGGGAGCAGATTCTAGTACCAAAAAGGTACCTTTTCAAAGTAATTAATTTTACATCATCATAAATACGCATCTTAACTGTTTTAGTCATTTTTTTGGGCAGTAATTGCTCTTACTTATCAGTTGTTCACCTTTATAGTTCTTATCTAACCATATAATGTTTATTTGATATCTTAATCTTTCTCTTATGGATGCTTCTACATACCAAGCTATATTGCTAAAGTTACTATGACATCAAATACATAGATGGAGAACATTTCTACGCTTGCTATGGATTATGAGTTAATCATCATCTAATTCTTCATCAGAATTGATGAACATCTAGACAACTATAAATGCCATACATTGAAAAACTAATGAAAATAACATTCGGAAGTTTTATGGTTGAGGCTGACATGATTCTCTCTTGTAACAGGTCAATGAGTTCAAGTCTACAGAAAATTTTAAAATTTTCAATACAAACAATTTGTAAGTCATATTGCCTTCAAATGTTAGAACTGTCTATTTGGCTTAGTACTAACAGTCAATGTTACAGGTGGGTCAACCTAAATGCTATCAAGAGGCTTGTAGAAGCTGATGCACTCAAGATGGAGATTATTCCAAACTCGAAGGTTTGTATATCTTTCTTACTATGTCGTCTCTGGTGGATTTTTGATTTCTAAACTATAAAATTGGCTGCAGGAGGTCAATGGAATCAAGGTTCTTCAACTAGAAACTACAGCTGGTGCAGCAATTAGGGTATAAAATTGTATCAATTATGATTATGATGTATTACAATGGAAAAAATCTATCTAACCATGTGTTTTCTTTATGTGATTAAGTTCTTTGATCATGCTATTGGTATCAACGTACCTCAGTCGCGATTCCTTATATGTCTTATTCATGAATTTCCATTTTAATACGTATTGTTCATGAATTTTCATTTTAATATGTCTTCAAATTAAATTATACATTTCTAAATTAGATTTTTGGTGTTTTTATAATATTATAATTTTTTTTATTTTTCATGACCTTTAGCGGTGTTTGTGGGGAAATCGCCGCTAAAGGTCATGACCTTTAGCGGCGTTTGTGGGAAAAGCGTTGCTAAATGTCATGACCTTTAGCGGCGTTTTTCTCATAAACGCCGCTAAAGTTTGCGGCATTTGTTTTAGCGGCGTTTTTTGCGACGCTTTTAAAAGCACCACAAATACTATTAGTGGTGCTTATAAACGCCGCTAAAAGCCTAAAAATACCGCTAAAAGTCTGTTTTGCTGTAGTGTTCGTACTGGTTACTCTTTGTAGAAACTGGCTAAACTATATGTGGCTGAGATAGTGAGACTGCATGGGGTACCAGTTTTCATCATATCAGATAGAGATCCACGCTTCATGTCTCGATTCTGGAAGAAATTACACGAGACTTTGGGTACAAGAATGGACTTCAGTACTGCGTTTCATCCCCAGACAGATGGTCAATCAGATAGGGTGATTCAAATACTGCAGGATATGTTAAGGTGTTGTGTAAGAGATTTCTGAGGCTGTTGGGAAGACTATTTTCCATTGACAGAGTTTGCATATAACAATAGCTACCAGTCTAGCATACAGATGGCACCTTACGAGGCATTATATGGCCGTAGGTGTCGTACTCCTTCGTATTGGGCGAGCGTCGTGTTTTGGGCCCTGAATTGGTTTCTAATACCGAGGACAAAGTTAGATTAATTCAGGATCGATTGAAGGTAGCATTTGACAGACAGAAGTCATATGCGGATTTGAAGTGCAAGGAGTTTGAGTATTCTGTGGGGGACTTCATTTTTCTTAAGGTCTCGCCATGGAAGAAGGTACTGAGATTTAGACAGAAGGGCAAGTTGAGCCCTAAGTTTATTGGGCCTTATTGCATACTGAAGCGTGTGGGACTAGTTGCCTATCAACTTGAGTTACCTCTAGAGTTGGATCAGATTCATGATATGTTCCACGTCTTTATGCTGAGGTGTTATCGCTCTGATCCCACACACGTGATATTGATTGAGGAAATTGAGGTTAGACTGGACTTGACTTTTGAGGACGAACCGGTTCAGATTTTAGATTGTGATGCGAAAGTGTTGAAAAAGAAGTCTATCCCACTGGTTACGGTACGTTGGCGCAATCACAGTTCAGAGGAGGCCACGTGGGAACTCGAGGAGGCAATGCGTCAACAATAACCTCATCTGTTTTGATCAGGTAAATTTCAAGGCCGAAATTTTCTTTTAGAGGGTGGAGTTGTAACGCCCCAAAAATCTAAGTATTTATTTTTTGTATGTTTGTAACACAAATACTTGTCTGCTTTAGTGGTTAAGTGATTTGGGTGTGTTTAGGAGTGTCTGGGAAGTCTTGGGTTCAAGCTTGGGCTTGTGGAAAAAGTTTTGTTTTTAAGGAATAAACCCTTGCCTATAGTTAGTAGGCTTTTAAATTATTATGTGTAAAGCAAGACATAAAAAGTCTGCTGGTCTTGGGGGTAAGTGGCGTGTTACCTATGCCAGTGGATTGAGGTTCGAATCTTGTTGGGAGTAGTGGAGTATTTATTTTACTACTGTGCCGTGGGGGGAGTTGTGGTTTGACTGAAACATAGAAGTGGTTGAGAAGAATTCAAATTGAGTGGTTGAGGGGAGGTGTGATCGGGTGGAGAGATTTGATGAGGAATTTTAGGAGAAAATCAAGGGAAGTGAGGGGAGAGGGAGTGTTGTGCCAAAATTGGACTCTGGCACTCAAGAAATTCGGCCAGAGTGGTATACTCCTCATTTGGTATACTCCTCATTTTGGGTTTTGCTTGTATTTATTTTTTTTTCTCTCTTTTGCTGGAAAGCCAAAAGTGGTAGGGGTTCTGTTTCAACTTGTTCGTTTCTTTTGTTGTCAACCATTTCCTTGGCTGAATCCTCCTTCCTGCTATTGCATCTTCTTCGTTTCTTTTCCCAAGTAATTCTACTGTTGGCCGAATACACCTTCCTCCCCCTTTTGTCATTTTGAATCCATTTTCTCTACCATTCTTTTTCCTGCTTCACTGTTACCGATTTGCTCTTCTGGCTTTTCTCTTCTTTCATCCTTCCTTTTCATTTTCTGGTTGCCGAATCCTTTCTTTCTCTTGGGGCCGACCGTGTTCCCTTCTATATTTTCTGGTAAGCATTCTATACTTGCTGTTAAGTCTTGCACTTCATAGTTGGTTCTCTTTCTCGCATTGTTGGTAAGTGTAATAGTATAGTTGCTTGTTGATTAAGGTGCTTACCCATTTTCGATTTGTGCCCAGGAACTTTTCGAAGGGTAGAATATTTGTAATTAACGTTTGGGTAGGCGAAACTTCCCTCTTCGCTCGATCAAAGGTAAGTTGTTGTGAGTATAACGAATGGGATAACTTGTGTGTATTTGATTGAGTAACTGCTTAAATGAATAATTGGGGATTGTTGGTCAAGTGTAGGTTTCAAAGGCGTGGGCGATTTTCTCTACAAATAGAACCCAAGTGTGTAACAGTACTCTATAAACGATATTGGTGAAATACCGAAAAGTGTGTGTAAATACTGCCCAAATTGTAAATCGGCAAAAGCTAGAAAGTATGACAATTGACGCTACATGAGCGTGCACTCGCTCGTGTGGTAATCTGAACGCATAAAACGTGGGCATTAGACTATCGAGGCCACCATGAGCGATTTTGTGGTCTTAGGCCGTTTTGGGCCATGTAGGGCCGAAATGGGTCGTTTGGGCCCAACGGGCTAGTGGGCCCTACACGGGTAAACCACACGAACTTGTGGAGAATATTGGACAAACCGTGTAATGTTCATGACCGAGACCAATTCTGGGCTATGTGGGCCACACGGGCGTGTGGGCCCACATGGGCCTACATTATGGGCCTTGGGCCCATTTTCACTGATTGACTACTAAGGTTGCACGGATCGCCCGAGATGACTATGGACCTATTGATAGGTCAGTAAGTATACCTAGACCCCCAAACTATTATGAAATGACCGTTATGCCCCTATGATATAAACTGACTGTATGCCTTATGTTATGTATGATTGTATATGAGCATGCCACGATATATATGTTGCATACATGTGTGATATGTTGCATGGGATGGGATTATTATGATTAGAGGAAGTGCACTGTATTGGCAACCCTGCTGCAAATATTGTTTAATGCCGCAACCGGTGCTAATTTTGGAGTGTAGGGATGGGTGGGTGATTTTATCCCCATATCAAGTGTTGGGCTAGATGGAGTGGAGTGTAGAGGCTAGTTGGGTAGGATTTTTGATTGCATGCCTAAACTGTTACTGTCACTGAAATGGGCCAAGGCTCACACTGATACTGATACTGTAATGGGCTAAGGCCCAACTAATCTGAACTGTTATTGATTTGGGCTTAGGCCCAGACTGTACTTGCCTACGGCCTGGTTGGCCATTTTGCTTATATGGGGTTACACACCGAGTTTTCATAAACTCACCCCTCTGTTTATCTGTACAGGTAATCCCCAGTCTGAGGTGGATCAGTGCTGTGAAGGATTCAGAGGTGGCCACACAACTGCACCTGCTTTTATAAATGAGTTTTATTTCCAATAAATTTAATTTGGGTAATTTGTTTTGTAATAAGGCCTCTTTAAATTTTAACTTTTAATTTGGGGGTTTTACTTATTTTAATTCACATCTGAGTGTAGTAGGACGCGGATTTTCAAAAGATAAATGCTTTTCAAAACACCACGCTATCGTAACATGGTATAAAAGCTTCTGCATCAAACATTATTTTAAAGTGTAGTAACAAGCTAATATGGTCAACGTTCTGCTAAAAACAACTGGAGTTTTAAAAGAACAAGATACCCTAAAATTTCCGTTAAGATCATAAACAAGATCTAATAATAAGAATGAATTTTCCAAAGAAACTATGTTTTTGAAAAACACATCCATGTGATTTCGCCAGATTCGGCCATAAAGTCTGGGCTGGGTTTGGGGTGTTACAAAATATGTGGGCTGCTATGAATATATATAGAATTCGGTTAGCGTGGGTGTGGATTAAATTGCATGAAATTGCGTTTTTATGAGAATAGGACTAAATCGTAAAGAAGTTAAAAGTATGGGGGCAAAATAGTAATTTTTCCATAACATGAAATTTGGATTGAATTGAGTAAAATATGAATTAAAATGGTTAAATTTGATTATATAGATCAAGAAAAGCAACATTCAGAAGTGAATCGAGGAAAAGACAAAGTAGTGGATTGATCGGTCAATTGTCTTCGTACAAATTCGATGTAAGTTCGTATATTAATAAGCTCTAAATTATGTGTTTACGTGCTTAATTAATATAATTGTGATGATACGACACTACTAAAATTTTTGACGAGATATCAGAAATTTTATATATCCCAGTTGAAATTATAACAACCCGATTTTTGGGGCTAGTCGGAACAAAGGTTTCGGGACCACTAATCCGAGGTTGAAGAAAATTAATTTTATATTATTTTATGTGTTATAGCATGATTATAAGGATGCATGAAACTTTTGGTGCTTTAATTTTATCGATTGTATGCTTAATTGCGAAAAAATGACTAAATCGCATAAAGTGTGAAAGTTTCATTTTACAAGCTAGGCGTGTCTAATAGCTATGGAATATTAAATTGGAGGTCTATAAAGTGCAATTAGACCACCCTAAAGGTGATGGCCGGCCAAGGGAGACAAGGGCATTAAATTGGTCAAAAATTTGGTGAAATTAGGTGACTAAAAATGAATAAAATAAGATAAATGAAGGAGATATCATCTTTCACTATTCCCATTTCTTCTTCCACCGAAATTTGAAGAGAAAATAGAGGTTTTTGGAACTCAAACTTTCAGCCAAGCTCTTCCCTTGCAAGTAAGTGACTTTAGAGGTCTTTCTTGATAATTTTTGTACTTTTGGAATCCCTAAAGCTTAAGCTAGCTAATGAAGGGACTATTTTGCAAAATGGTCAAAAGTTTAGAGATTTTCCATGAAAGTGTTTATGTTAATTGCTGAGTTTTTATGGAAGAAAATGAATGTTAGTGGGGTAAAGAATAACTTTTGTGAAAGGTTTTTCCATGAAAACACCTAAATAGGACTTATATGTAAAGGTTGTAATTGAGTAATAAATGCATGAAATGATTGTTTTTGTGAATTTTTATAAGAGAATAAATGTTCAGCTTGGCTTGTTTAATGAGAAAATGTGATGAAAAATGATTTAGGAGCCTAAGGAGAAAATGGTCATTTTTTCCTAAGTAGGAATTTTGATGTATCATGTTTTAGGTAGTGATTAAATGAATAAATTTTACTATTTTAGATCAAGAAGAACGCGGAAACAACCTTGATCGGGGAAAAGGCAATGTTACGGATTAAGCTGCAAAATTTACATATTTTGAACTGAGGTAAGTTTATGTGTAAACGATACATATTTAATACATATGTTGTTATCTATTGATGCATTGTAAGGATGTAAATACTTGTTGGTGAGATTGATTGAAAATGATAGAAATGAGTAGTTCTCAAATGAACCTCGGAATAGAAATATGAGTACGGAAAAATCTGTAAATATGCAATTGTTGGTGGGCTATATGCGATACCGCCATAATTATCATTGTTGGTGGGCTGTGTGCGATACCACCGTAATTATCATTGTTGGTGGGCTATGTGCAATACCACCCTATTATTGTTTAATGGTGGGCTATGTGCGATACCACCCGATTATTGACTAATGGTGGGTTGTGTGTGAAACTACCGGGTACTTTATATCATTCTGAAGGATTCATCGAGAAACTTGTTCAAGTAAATATTTCATGTGGCTTTGTGGTAATAAATGCAGGGCATAAGTACAAATAAATGTGGGCAATGTATTTGATATATGGTTGGGATGTGGTAAGAGTGGAGATGAGTAAGCATGATATTGGAAATGTGATTTGTTCTTACATAATGTGTAATGTAATTGATTAATTAGCATATGGTATGATGCTTATTGTTTACATGTGCACTTGCTAAGTTTAAAGCTTACCCCCTTTCTTTTCCCTTGTTTTATAGTGTCAAAGAGCCAGCTCGGGATACGAAGATAATCAAAAGATCACCCACACTATCAGTACATCTTGTATATTTAGACTTGGCATTTTGAGTATGGCATGTATAGGGACTAGACTTAGTGAAAAGTTCATGTTGTTTTGGCCAAGTGTGTTGGATCTTTTAAAGATGAACCCTTTTGTATAAGGCCATTGATAAACAAAAATATATACATATTTTAATCCCACATTTAGCATACTTTTGGAAGATTTATTTCCTGAATTGTGGAATTTGGTGCTCCTAATACTTTAATTTCATGTTTTATACTTAGAAAAGCATCGGAGGATGAAAAGAACGAGAAACGGGCACAAAACAGAGAAAATGGGCCAAAGTGCGAAATTGACAGCTTGGGCCCAAGCCACACGGCCGTGCCTCCTTAGCAGACCCAAACACGGCCTGGCCTCGACTTACACGGGTGTGTGCCACGGGCGTGTCCCTGACATGACCTGTTTTAATTTCACTCGGATTAGGATACTTAGGGGTGAAGAAAGACATTTCGAAAGCCTATATAAACGCCCTAAGTGAGACCTAAAAAGAGGTTGTTCAGGTAGGCCGAAGAGCCAAGCCAGAGAGGCCAGAATTGTGGGATTTACTCGAAGAAAGCCAGTTGATTCATCTCAAGAAGCTAGAGTTATACTCAAGATGAAGGATCTTCCCTTCAATTTCTTTCAGGGGGTTTTAGGGATTTTCTTATGTTTTGTTTTATATTTTCTTCTAAGATGTATTCTTTTATGATTATGAACTAAACCCCTTAAATACCTGAGGGGGATGAAACCTAAGACGGATCTTATTATTGTTTTCTGAACTATATGATAAATACTTGATTTGCTCTTAATTATGTGTTCTTAATTCTTGCTTTGATATTACAGGATATTGATTCAAGTATTGATGTGCTTAGGTAGTGGAGCAAAAGTCCCTGTTTAAGAGTAGATCTAGCATAATTAAGCGGAGTTGATCGCAACCCTAGAAATAGGATGACGAAAATCTACCGGATTAGGGTCAAACCGAATATGGGAGTCCATAGATCGAGTTAATGCAATTATAGGGGTTTTAATTAGAAAGAGATTTCAATTAATCAACCTAGGGTTAGACGTTAGTAGCCTCGAAAGAGGTATTAATATGAATTAGGGGATCCTACGGATCAAGTCAAGTGAATAAATCGTCTGGTTTAGAGTTAGATAAGAAGTGAAGTCTAGGTGGATTCTTCCTCGGGTATTGTCTTAAATCAATTGGTTTTTCCCACAAGTATTTCCCTAGTTCATTCTCTTTGTCTTAGCATCTTTAGCTTAGTAGTTAGTTAATTTTAGATTAAATAACCATTCCCTTAATTTTTAGGCTAAATAATAAAAAGAAAGTTAGTATTAGTACTTTTGGTTCCTTTGGGTTCGACAATCAAGTCTTGCCACTAAACTATACTACTGCTCGATAGGTGCGCTTGCCTCAATCATTGTCACAGTTAGTTTCTAGGCTCGATCATTCATTATATAAATTTTTAAGACTTTGACACATGATCAGCCATAGTTGATGGCCCATTATTATTAATTTATGAAAAGATAATGTTATTCAAGAATGTGTATGATGCCTGATTGGGTTGTTTGGTTAAAATATGCAGGGGTTGATGGTTGAATGTGATTTATGTTTGTATGAGTTAGGGTGATAAAAAGAGCTTGGCAAATAGCCTTGTTCTTGTCCACACAGGTCGACACACGGGCGTGTGTCTAGGCCATGTGTGACGCACGATCAACCTCATGGGTTTGTGGTTAGGCCGTGTGTCCCCTTGCATGTAGTTTTACAAGTCAGTATGCTCAGTAGTAAACACACGGGCAGAGACACGGCCGTGTGTCTCAGCCGTGTGGAAGGCACGGCCATGGACATGGGTGTGTGCTGAGGTCGTGTGAAGTCTGTACCTAAAAGTTGGAATTTAATTTGCCACACGATCAAAGGACACGGGCGTGTGCCTAGGCCGTGTGACATTTATGGAATGATAACGTCAAAAACAGAATGCCAAGGTTTTGGCATACGGGATAAGACACGGGCGTGTCGAGGCGATGTGAGGGACACGGGCCAGGGACACAGGCGTGTGTCTGACCATGTGAAAACCCCTGTAGGTTCGAATTGAGAAATAATTCCACACAGGTGTCGAACATGGGCGTGTGATAGGCCACGCGGGCATGTCCCTTCCTCCACACGGGCGTGTGGATTGTTTAAAGAAAATTTTCTAAGGTTTTCCTGAGAGCTTCAAAGGAGCTCGATTTGATTTTGAAACATTCCTAAACCATGAATTAGGCATCGTAGGCTTGTTTAGGAGGTGCTAATAAAATTTTTAAATTGGAGAGAAAAGTCAAGTCTCTAAATTGCATTGTTGATTACGTGTAAGCCTAGTAATGCCTCGTACCCTGTTTCAGAGTTGAATACGGGTAAGGGGTGTTACAGAACCTTAAGAATAGACAGGATACAAATGACATGTCATTAGGGGCTTGATAAACCGTAAAAGTAACATAATTTAATCCCACATTTAGCATACTTTTGGATGATTTATCCCTTGATTTATGTAAAAGGGTGCTCTTAATCCTTTCTTTTCATGTTTTATACTCAGGAGAGCACCCAAGGATGAAAAGAACGGAAAACTGGCCCAAAACGGAGTAAATGGGCCATATCACGAAATCCATACGGCCTGGCCAAAACCCACACGGTCGTGCCTCATTCAACAGGCTCGAACACGACCTGGCCACGACTTACACGGGCGTGTGCCATGGCCGTGTCTCTGTCGCTGGAAAGAAGAGTTTCACTCGAAAAAGGATACTTAGGGGTAAAGAAACCTATTTCGAAAGCCTATATAAACCCCCTAAGTATAACTTGAAAAAAGGCGGTTAGCTAGGCCAAAGAGCCAAGCCGAAAAGGTCAGATTTGTGGGAAACACTCGAAGATAGCTAATTGATCCATCTCAAGAAGCTCGAATTCTACTCAAGACAGCGGGTCTCTCCTTCAATTCCTTTCGGGGGTTTTAGGAATTTCTTATGTTTTGTTTTATCTTTTCTTCTGAGATGTTTTCTTTTATTGTTATGAACTAAACCCTTCAGATACCCGAAGGGGATGAAACCTAAGACGGATCTTGTTATCGTTTTCTGAACTATATGATAAATACTTGATTTGTTCTTAATTATGTGTGCTTAATTCTTGCGTTAATATTTCCGGGATATTGATTCAAGTTGAATGTGCTTAGGTGAAGGAGCAAAAGTCCCTGCCTAATAGTAGATCTAGCATAATTAAGCAGAGTTGATCGCACGCCTAGAGATAGGGTGACGAGATTTTGCTGGATTAGAGTGAAACCTAATATGGGAGTCTATAGATCGAGTTAATGCGATTCTAGGGGTTTTAATTAGAATGAGATTTCAATTAATCAACCTAGGGTTAGACGTTATTCGCCTCGTGAGAGGGTTTCATATAACTTAGGGAATCTTACGGATCAAGTCAAGTGAATAAATCGTCTGGTTCAGTGTTAGATAAAAAGTGAAGCCTAGGTGGATTCTTCCTAAGGGTATCATCTTAATCAACTGAGTTTTCCCAACAGTATTTCCTCAATTCATTCTTTTTGTCTTTGTGTCTTTAGCTTGGTAGTTAGTTAAGTTTAGATTAAATAACAACTTCACTTATTTTAGGCTAGATAATAAAAAGAAAGTTAGTATTAGTACTTTTAGTTCCTTTGGGTTCGACATTCCGATCCTGCCTTAACTATACTACTGTTCGATAGGTGCACTTGCCTCAAAATCGTTATCAGAGTTATTTTCTAGGCTTGATCATTCTCATTATAAATTTAAAAGTCTGAATTCGACGATCAGGGCTATTGTGTTTTGGGTGCTAGGGATAAACCGTAAAAGTAACATATTTTAAGCCCACATTTAGTATGCTTTTGGATGAATTAAGCCTCAATTTATGTAAAAAGGTGCTCTTAATCCTTTGTTTTCATGTTTTATACCTAGGAAAGCACCCGAGGAGGAAAAGAACAGAAAACGGGCCCAAAACGGAGTAAATAGGCCATATCATGAAATCCACATGGCCTGGGCCCAAGACCACACGGCCGTGCCTCCCGTCCTACTAGAACACGGCCGTCTCTCGACTTACACGGCCGTGCCCCATTCAACAGGTTCAAACACGGCCTGGCCACGACTTACACGGGTCTGTGCCATGGGCGTGTCCCTGCCGCAGCCAATAGGAGTTTTACTCGGATTTGGATACTTGGAGGCAAAGAATCAAATTCCAAAGCCTATTCAAACACCCTATTAGGAATTCTACTTGAATTAGGATACTTAGGGACCAAGTAAGGCATCTCAAAGTCTATATAAACACCCAAGGGGGCAACTTGTAGGGGAGTTCGGCAGAAGCCTTCTGCCAGGGCTTTTGTAGGCGGTTAGCTAGGCCAAGGAGCCGAGCCAGAAAGACCAGATTTGTGGAGAATCACTCGAAGATAGCCAGTTGATCCATCTCAAGAAGCCGGAATTATACTTAAGACGGCAGATCTCTCCTTCAATTCCTTAGGGAGTTTTAGGGATTTCTTATGTTTTGTTTTATCTTTTCTTCTGAGATGTTTTCTTTATTTGATATGAACTAAACCCTTCAAATAGTTGAAGGGGATGAAACCTAAGACAGATCTTGTTATTGTTTTCTGAGCTATATGATAAATATTTGTTTTGTTCTTAATTATGTGTTCTTAATTCTTGTGTTGATATTTCTAAGATATTAATTCAAGTATGATGTGCTTAGGTGGTGAAGCAAAAGTCCTTGCTTAAGAGTAGATATAGCATAATTAAGCAGAGTTGATCGCACGCCTAGAGATAGGATGACGAGATTTTGCCGGATTAGGGTAAAACCTAATATGGGAGTCCATAGATCGAGTTAATGTGATTCTAGGGGTTTTAATTAGAAAGAGATTTCAATTAGTCAGCCTAGGGTTAGACGTTATTCGCTTCGAGAGAGGGTTTAATATAACTTAGGGAATCTTACAGATCGAGTCAAGTGAATACATCGTCTGGTTCAGTGTTAGATAACAAGTGAAGTCTAGGTGGATTCTTCCTAAGGGTATCGTCTTAATCAATTGGTTTTTCTTCCAAGTTATTTTTCCCCAATTCATTCTCTTTTTGTCTTTGCGTCTTTAGTTTAGTTGATACTTAAATTTAGATTAGATAACAATTCACTTAATTCTTAGGTTAAATAATAAAAAGAGAGTTAGTATTAGTACTTTTGGTTCCTTTGGGATTCAATACTCCGGTCTTGCCTAAACTATATTACTGTCCGATAGGTGTGCTTTCCTTAAAATCATTGTCAGAGTTAGTTTCCAGGTTTGATCATTCTCATTATAATTTTAAAGCTCTGATTTTGACGATCAATTTTTTGGCGCCATTGCCGGGGAATTGAAATATTAAGAACGCTTAATTTTTATTACTTTAGCCATTTTTTATTGCAATTTATTTTCATTATTATTTTTTATTTTTTATTTTTAGTTTTATTTTTTTTACTTTGCTAAATTCTCTTTTATTTGATTTTGGCAGATAGAGGAGATGGCTCTAAATAATTATCAGTGGCAAGTAATGAGGACAATTCCTACTAAAGCAGATAGTGTCTTCAACCTCGACGTGGTCACTAGGTTATCTAACCAGCTAGAGATGATGAATAAAAAGTTTGATGGTTTGTATAGTCTCTCGTAGGTACACCCAATAATGCAATATTACTCGAATCTAGGAAGCATGGCGAATCCTGAGTACCCACCCTACGGATAAGGCATGGAGAACGAACAAGTCCACTATATAGGTAACTACTCTAGACCTCAAAATAATTTTTATGATAACACTTATAATGCAGGTTGGAGGTACCATCCCAATTTCTCGTGGGATGATCAAAGTAGCCAAAGACCGGAACTTCCCCCAGCTTTTCAACAACCACCTCACCAAAAGGAAAATGAGCCGAACCTTGAAGAAGTGCTAACAAACTTCATAGCAGCCTCAAAAACACGTTTCTAGAAGGTAGAAACAAAACTTGAGGCATTGTCACAGGAATTCAAGGATCAATTCGGGCAACTTGCTAAGCTGATCTCAGAACAACTACAAGAAAGCTTGCCAAGCAACACTGAAACATACCCAAAAGAGCAAATTCAAGCCGTAACAGCTCATGACGGTGAAAGGTTAGTGGAATCTGACCCGAAGCAAGAACCTGTGGTAAGTGAAGGTAAGGTTGAGGTAAGCCAGGATTTACCAAACCTTGTAATTACAGAGTACCAAGCTCTTATGCCATACCCTAATACGATAAAGAAAGACCACACAGAGGAACAATTCGGTAAGTCTCTTAAACTTCCAAAGAAATTTCATATTAACTTGCCGTTTCTTGAACCTCTTTCGCAGATGCCAGATCCTAGACCTCGTGGCGATAAAGAAGAAATTTATGAGGAACGAAGGCTGTGGATTGATGAACTAGACGAATGGAAGACACACTTCAAAGAGAAACTAAAAACACACGAAGCAAAAATGAGCCGACTCCACGACGAACTTAATGATGGGACTAGCCAGCTTAAGATAGGAGATCAGGTACTCAAAATCTCCCCAGATGGAACAGTCGAGGTAACTAGTCCCAAAATCGGCACCTTTAAGGTAAACACTACTCGACTTAAATTTTATATCAATAACCGAATTGATCGCATGAGAAAGGATTTTCACCTCCTCAAACCACCATGACCATGCGAATGAGAGGTAAAGTCTAGCTTAAGACTATAAACGAGTGCTTCTCGGGAGGCAACCCGAGCACTAACCTCATTAATTTTTACATTTTTTTATTTTTTTACTTTTATTTTTTCTTTTAGCACCTAACCATAAACTAACCAAAGTACAGATTTCCATACCACACGGCCATGGCCGTGGCCGTGTGGCCACCACAGAAAGGTACAAGGGCGGGGGCAACCACCAGATCCATAATTTCTATTTAACCCCCTTTTTCCTTTTCCCGTTATCTTTCTTCTTTCATTTTCCAATATTTATTTTTATTTTTAATTCCAATTTTATTTTTAATTTTATTTTTTTCTTATTTTCTTCATTATTTTCTTCCTATTCTTCATGCCCTTTAGATTTAGCTTAGGATACAATAAAATCAGAACGGCTGCTTCGAGGATTCAATTTCAAACGGTTCGAGATGCTTCCCCATGTTCACCTCCAATCCTATCCGGGTTCTTCTCATTGACTTCATCCAAAATTCAGGAAGTTTCACTTCTCTCCCCATCTTATGATTTTATGATTATTTTGATATTATCTATCTTTGTACATTGAGGGCAATGTACATCTTACGTGTGGGAGGTTAACTATAGTATTATTTGAAAATCCCTGAATTATGCATTGTTCTAAAGTAAGTTTCTCATATTATGATTAGAATGAAAATTCCTTTGACTTATGACTTTTATTGATATGTTTTAGAGTAAGCCATTGATAATTGTGCATTGATGATTAATTTGAAAGATACTAGAGAATTAAGCATGATAAGTCTATTTTTCAAAATTTAAAATTTTTAGGTTGTCTACCTGAATCTGAATGTTACCTTGAAGTTTGAAATTTACAAGGTTGATATCAAAAACCCATAATTTTCTTTGAGCTTTTGAACCTTATAAGAGCATATATTCTTTTTCGTGCTCACTTTATTGATTATGAGTGTGTCAACATTGATTTGTTACTCTAGAACTTGCCTTGATTATACATGTCGAGACCACACCTATGATTTGATATACCAAGATGATAAAGACACCTAGGGTTTAACTCATTTACTCCACTAAAAAGCCTACCTTCACAATTAACCACTAGTAAACCCCGTTTAATCCTAACATCCCTTTTTCTTGACACACCCACTAATATTAATCCAAAACCCTTCGTATTTGTTATCACCATTCTTCTTAACTACCCTTTTTGTCGAGATTTGATTTTGAACAGTTACCTAATTATGTTTTATATTCCAGTTGTAAAAGTTCTTTCCTATTATTTGATTTGTTCTTAAAAAAAAGAGAAATAAAATTTTGAAATATATTTATTATTAGTTCTATGAGCTTATACATGTAAATTCCAAATCTTGGAAAAGAAGCTCGTTTTATTAGTTTCCAGTTAATATAATTATTCATTATCAGTTTGTTGTTTCTAGTTAGGTAACTTGTCAGGTCAATCTCAATTCTAACCCTCTAATTCAGCCTATATCCACACCTTTAGCCCAAGCCCCGTTACAACCCTATTAAAGACCTTTTGATTTGTGTATCATCTCATATTTTAGTGGTGGAGGTTTGATTTTCATGCAAGCCTATGAGATTAACTTTTCATGTTTGACTTTTGAGTGCTTAATTTTTGAACCTTAAACACTTCGAGTGGTTTGAGTGAATCTTTAGTGAGGATGTCAATTCTTGTCGATTTTGAATCAGAGGTAATTATCCAGGTAAAGGGAAACACCTATGTTTTCATACTATAAAAATTATGACTTTGATTGTTTGAATCTTTAGGACTCTTTGAGTTGAGTTATCCATGTATGAATTATCTATGAATTATGATGAAACACTATTGATGAATATTATGAATCGAGGAAGTTTGTTTTAATTGTGAGTTGAGAATTTTGCTTGAGGACAAGCAAAAGCTTAAGTGTGGGGGTATTTGATAAACCGTAAAAGTAACATATTTTAAGCCCACATTTAGTATGCTTTTGGATGAATTAAGCCTCAATTTATGTAAAAAGGTGCTCTTAATCCTTTGTTTTCATGTTTTATACCGAGGAAAGCACCCAAGAATGAAAAGAACGGAAAACGGGCCCAAAATGGAGTAAATGGGCCATATCACGAAATCCACACGGCCTGGGCCCAAGACTACACGGTCGTGCCTCCCGTCCTACTAGAACACGGCCGTCTCCCGACTTACACGGTCGTGCCCCATTCAACAGGTTCGAACATGGACTAGCCACGACTTACACAGGCGTGTGCCATGGGCGTGTCCCTACCGCGGCCAATAGGAGTTTTACTCAGATTTGGATACTTGGAGGCAAAGAAACACATTCCAAAGCCAATTCAAACACCCTATTAGGAATTCTACTTGAATTAGGATACTTAGAGACCAAGTAAGGCATCTCAAAGTCTATATAAACACCCAAGGGGGCAACTTGAATGGGAGTTCGGCAGAAGCCTTCTTCCAGGGCTTTTGTAGGAGGTTAGCTAGGCCAAGGAGCCGAGCCAGAAAGACCAGATTTGTGGAGAATCACTTGAAGATAGCCAGTTGATCCATCTCGAGAAGTCGGAATTATACTCAAGATGTAACATCCCCAAACCCGGCCCATAAGTCCTGACCGGATCTGGTTATGTCACTGCGGAAACCGATTGCAAAAATCTTTGACTTTAGAGTAAAACTTGAAAATTTTGTTAACTTCTGGAGAGTGTGTCCATTAAAAATTATTTAATAATATAAGCTCGATATAAAATATGTGAATTAAAACTTTATTATAATTTATTAAAAGACAAGTCATTTGTAAAAATATTTCTAAGTACGATATAAGTTCTGTCATCCATAAAAAGAGTACTTTAAACAAAAGTGGCCCTTATTACAACCAATATTAAACAAAACACTTAGTATTAAAAATTGGTTAAAAATAATTAAATTAATCTCCTTGTACTCGATAATAAAATGCATAAAGAAAAGATTAAAAATGTCCTCTGCATGGGCCATCTTGTACCCACTCCAACCCGGTCCGATCATCCTGTCACCTACGATGTTGGATAAATAATTGGGTGAGTCATAATGACTCAGTGTGTAAGTTAACCACTGAAATCCACCCACATGCTAGCCACATAATATCCCAATTATCAAATGCAACAAGTAATATATATTCATTTTAACAATTACCACAATCTGGGCTTGGCCCACATTCAAATCATACTCAAATACTGGGCTAGGCCCATTCCTCAATAAACCACATATCAACTGGGCTTGGCCCATTTCCACGTATGTTCCCAAAACATACCTATCCACATGTCATATTGGGCTTGGCCCATTTCCATATCATTTTATAAAGAAACAATGCAACATGATACCCAACCCAAACCTAGGGTCCATCCGCTACACACCCCCTTATCCAGCCTACCACACACCAGGGGACTATCGAGTTACCCTCTCCTTTTCCCTCCAAAAAGGCAACCAATGCCATCCACGATGGAGCACATAGCAACCCATCAAGCCACGATATGGCATAAAGCCGATATCAATCAAGGTAACCACGCGAACTAAATCGCAAAGATCCACAACGCGACCTCAGTCAGCGCCAATCCACGATGTAGCACAAAGCTGACATCAACCACGTACTCGAAGTACACCCGTACCTTCTTTTCATAACCCACCCATGCACATGCCACATAAAATATAATCGTGATAATGCATGCACATGCTTATTAATATCGATAAACATGCTCATAAACAAATAATCACATTGCAACCGGTCCGATACTAACCTGGTCATCGCTATACCCTTTAGGGGTATATATAGCACACTTATTACTGCACTTGTTAGTAAAACATATAACACATAAAACCCGGAAACAGTGGGTTAGTTACACACCTTATAACCTGAAGCTCTAAACCCTCGATTTCGACGCTATCGCTTAGCGAGACTACCGTTATCTGCCTATCGTTTTCTGTTGCACGTCCACACCCCGGTGGCCAATCACGAACTGTCGAGACGGCTCTTTTCTTAAACTTCGGGACAGGGACCTTCCCTTGCTCACCTTGACTAGTATTCGCATCCATAATGATATCTAATCAAAACTTGGTTAATACAGATCTCAAACGAATAATCATAAACTACTCATCCTTACCGACAGAGTCTTGAAATCCCGAAAGCTCCTTAATCACTGCTAAAACTCCTAAATGGTCAAGGTCAGAATCGGTTACCACAAATGCCAAATATGGCTTATAACAAAAATCCATGAAAAGAGGACCCCTTTGGCCGAATAGCACCTAACCCTTACCTTGAGTAGCCGAATCTGAACAGCCCCTAAGTGCTCCCTTGCGTTGGCCTTAAAATCGAATGGAGGTGAACCAAGGAGATCACCTTTGTTGATATTCGGCCACCACCCTAGGCTATCAAAAGGAGATTTCGACCAGGTTTGGGAGGAGATTCGGCTAAAACAAATAAAGAAAAGAAAAGAAGAAAAGGCTATGGATATTCGGCTTAGGCTAACTGAAAAAGAGTTAAGGGGTTTCGGCAATGGTGTTCAACATTAAAGAAGTCTTGGCCTACGCAAATAATTGGGAAAAAAATAAAGAATCTCTCTTGCTTCAAATTCGGCAAGAACACAGGAGAAGAACAAATAGATTTCGGCACAAGCAATAAAAGGAGAGGAAAAAAAATATGAAAAGGGTGCTCCCCCTATTTATAAAATTCGGCACCTACCCACCTGAAGAATCCATCATTCGGCCATCAACTACTAATTCAAATTAATTGAATTAGTCCAATTCCCTAACTAAATTATCTCTATTTTATCTCCTTATCAAATCAAACAGCCATTATCTCCTATATACTAATAAAAACTAACTAAAATAATCCCCCAATAAACAAAGAAAAAAATAAATAAAATAAAGCAAGATTCCCACCAGCCGAATTCAAAAAACTAAACAACACTAATCTAACCTTATCTATTAAAATAAAGTAACAGCAATTCATCTTCTAATTACAAATTTTAAACTAAATAAAATACTCCTACAATTATCCTACCATTATCTAGAATAAAAAAAAATAATAAAAACCCACCCTTATCACTCCTTCCAGCCGAATTCAAGAAGAACTAAACAACTCACCCATGTGCCGTCCAATCTTTACCAAGCTGCTGCAAAAATAAGGGTGAAATAAAAATAAAACTTCAATTGCACAGCCTTGGATTCGAACCTGGGACCAACTGCTGCACGCCTCCCTCCAAAGCCCCAGGCCACTCAGCCACTTTGATTTTTATGCCATAAAGCCCCAACATTTATTCTTAAACCCTTTCTACTCAAGCCCATAACCACCAACAAAAATTAAAAAGCCAAATGCTTCTCCGGCCCCTCGAAACCGCGACCTCACCCCCCTCTAGCGCCTAAGTGGTGCATGAGTGCCACTTTGCCACTGGACTTCCATGTCCATCAATCCTACCCCTTTTATTTTTAAGGCCTACTTAGCCCAGCCCCTTGACGCAAAATTAAAAACAAATTGCTGCCCCAGTAGCTCGAACCCTTGCTCACTTAGGCGCCACCTTCCAAAGCCCCCAAGCAGCGCCTCAACGCCACTTTGCCAAAGTCTTTCTTGTGCCATAATCATCCAAATAATTTTCTTAAGCCCTCTTAAGCCCAGCTCCATTTCTTAACCCTAAAATTAAAATTTTTCCTAAGCCTTTCCCCTTCAATCCGAGCATTCTTAAACTTCTAAAACACATCCAAAACCCTTCCAACATTTGAATTATACCCAAATTGCCTAGCCCCTAAACCAGGGTGTTACACAAGACGACGAATCTCTCCTTCAATTCCTTCAGGGAGTTTTAGGGATTTCTTATGTTTGTTTTATCTTTTCTTCTGAGATGTTTTCTTTATTTGATATGAACTAAACCCTTCAGATACCTGAAGGGGATTAAACCTAAGACAGATCTTGTTATTGTTTTCTGAACTACATGATAAATATTTGATTTGTTCTTAATTATGTGTTCTTAATTCTTGTGTTGATATTTCAAGGATATTAATTCAAGTATGATGTGCTTAGGTGGTGGAGTAAAATTCCCTGCTTAAGAGTAGATCTAGCATAATTAAGCGGAGTTGATCACACGCCTAGAGATAGGGTGACGAGATTTTGCTGGATAAGGGTGAAACCTAATATGGGAGTCAATAGATCGAGTTAATGCAATTCTAGGGGTTTTAATTAGAAAGAGATTTCAATTAATCAACCTAGGATTAGATGTTATTCGTTTCGAGTGAGGGTTTAATATAACTTAGGGAATCTTACGGATCGAGTCAAGTGAATACATCGTCTGGTTCAGTGTAACACCCCGAACCCGACCTAAACGTTACGACCGGATCTGGCATGTCACATGAAAGGAATGTCTAAAAACTGTGCGTTCGTTAAAAAGCTCGTATTCTTTATAGTTGTTGTGAAAAATCGAGTTTAAGTAATTTTGAATAAGAAACGGTTTATTATCATCTTAGGAAAATCCCATATTGATCATTTAATAATAAGCAGTAAACAAATCAAAAGCTAAACCAAATAAAATACCAAAAATACAGTTAAAGTGGCCCTATTACATAACAAAAATCCCAGTTACAAATAAGTTTAACTAAGAGAACGAGTTTACGAGAAAAACATTGTATGGCCACCACAAGTCTGCCTCAGCTCCCAAATCCGCGATCTAACGATTACCTGCAAAATTAACTAAGGGGTGAGTCACCGAGACTCAGTGTGTAAACCCCCATCCAAAAGATGTTAAGCTCGTACACAAATTCATATGCAAATATGCATGTCATTCAACCCATCCAACCTATCCATCCGAAACTCCCAGATCTACCCCGTGTGGTACCAAACCACTGGTGGTGCCAAACCACTGGTAACCCAAAGTCACTGATATCAATATAATTGTGGTGCCAAACCACTGGTGACCCAAAGTCACGAATAATCCATATGTGGGGCCAACCCACGTTGTGATACCAAATCACTGGCGACAATCCCGTTATATCAAATGTGAGGCCAACCCACTGTGGTGCTAAGCCACTGGGACGAGTCGCTATGAGGTGCCAAACCTCTGGTGACCCAAAGTCAGGAACATCAATAATCCAAGTGTGGGGCCAACCCACATTGTGATACCAAATCACTGGCGACAACCTCGATATCAACTGTGGGGCCAACCCACTGTGGTGTTAAAGCACTGGGACGAGTCGCTATGAGGTGCCAAACCTCTGGTGACCCAAAGTCACGAAATTAACTGTGGTACCAAACCACTGGTGGTGCCAAACCACTGGTGACCCAAAGTCACGGATATCAATCTCCCCCCTCCTCTCATCATACCCATGTCCATGCCATGTTCATCAGTCATAATAATTCGTGTATGCAGTATGCCAAGTATGCAAATCATATATCAAAGATAACGCATGAAACGTATGACCATCATAATCAGAACAACAAATACGATATAACCAAGCTAATCAACCTCTAAATGGTATAACAGTAATTTTTACCTACCAAGGGCATTTTTGTAATTTAACTTTCAGGGGTATTTTGGTAATTTACCCACTAAGGGTATTTCAGTAATTTCGTACCTGAAATGGCCTTTCCGAAGGCCCACTATTGCCCCGAACGATTCAACTACCAATTCTGGTCGTACCGGACTATTGGGCCTAAAGCCCAATTCTGGCCCATTCGGGCCCACACACTCGTGTAGCCCACCTAACACAAATCTAGCCACGTATATAAGTTCCGCCTAGTCTAGTTCACTATATACTATATCATCATACATTTTACTCAATTGGGCCCACGGGCCCATTGGCCCACTTCGGCCCATCGCGACCCAAGCAGCCTCAACCCACAAGAATAATACTGATGGCCTCAACTATCACGTCGAAGCCCCATACGTGCGCTCGCACGCTCGTGTGGCTACTATTGCCGTGACCGCCACTTCGGCATTTGCCGCTCTACAACTAGAGTAGAGAGAGTTACACACCTGATAGGAATCTGGTGTTAAACCGCGCTCTGACCACTCCTGTGCCCAAACGCCCACCAAGGTATGTTAACTCTCCTCATGGAGTGCTCTTTATATAGCTAGCTCTTCACCCTTCTTCTTTGTATCTATCCGATGTGGGATCCCTTCGTCAGTAAAGTTAAATTCAACTGAAACTCTTGCCGTCCAATCCGCAAAATAAATACTCCCTTGCTTCTCATGAGATTCAAACACAGGCTCCCTTGCAACATAATCCACGCCGCTAACCACTTGGCCACAAGCTCCTCTTGTGTCTTAAACCATGCGCAACTAAATATAAATCTATAGCCAAATTCTAAGGTCCAAGTAAAAAGAAAACCAAAATGCAGACGCCAAGACTTGAACCATGGACCTCCTTCCCTCCCAGTGGCGTCACCCCCTTGTCTCTTATGTGGCGTCACTTTGCCACTACACCACACACTCCACTTGTGTAATTTTCCTCCACATTTTATTCTTAAGGCCTACCTGCCAACTTCCAGGGTTTTTTCCGCCTAAAACCAAAATTTCCCTAAAGCCTAAATTTGATCCCGGGACTTCCTAGAAGCCCTCTAACCTTCCAAAATCACTTACCTAATAAGCCTAACTTGCTTTAATACCATTCTCTAAAATTTTAAACGCTACTACGCCTAAGGCCCTTTGGGCTCAATCCTACTAGGCCCAATTTCAGGATGTTACAAATCTACCCTCCTTAAAGAAATTTCGTCCTCGAAATTTCCAACTAACTAACAGTCGTACATCTTAACTTACAACACTACGCCCATGCTACGCACTCTGATTCTAATAACACTAATACCCTTTCTAACTAAATCTTGGAACCCCTTCACATAACCAACTATCTAACACCGAAGCAAGCAGATATTTTTCACACATACATACAATTCCTATATTCAAGCATCACATCCACACATCGCAGAATAAATACAATCATTCTGCATATAATAGAATATAGTAAAAAGGAAACTTACAGATTTGATGCCAGAGACTCGGGTGCCATACTTACAGAAAAGAGATATATATTTTTCTAAACCATCCTTTGAAAACATTTTTGAACCCAAAACCTACAGTCGAGTTTTTGAACTTGGCTCTGATACCATAATTGTAACACCCCAAACCCGGCCTAAACGTTACGACCAGATCTGGCATGTCACATGAAAGGAATGTCTAAAAGCTGTGCGTTCGTTAGAAAGCTCGTATTCTTTATAGTTGTTATGAAAAATCAAGTTTAAGTAATTTTGAATAAGAAACGGTTTATTATCATCTTAGGAAAATCCTATATTGATCATTTAATAATAAGCAGTAAACAAATCAAAAGCTAAACCAAATAAAATACCAAAAATAGAGTTAAAGTGGCCCTATTACATAACAAAAATCCCAGTTACAAATAAGTTTAACTAAGAGAACAAGTTTACGAGAAAAACATTGTATGGCCACCACAAGTCTGCCTCGGCTCCCAAATCCGTGATCTAACGATTACCTACAAAATTAACTAAGGGGTGAGTCACTGAGACTCAGCGTGTAAATCCCTATCCAAAAGATGTTAAGCTCGTACACAAATTCATATGCAAATATGCATGTCATGCAACCCATCAAACCTATCCATCCGAAACTACAAGATCTACCCCGTGTGGTACCAAACCACTGGTGGTGCCAAACCACTGGTGACCCAAAGTCACGAATAATCCATATGTGGGGCCAACCCATGTTGTGATACCAAATCACTGGCGACAATCCCGTTATATCAAATGTGGGGCCAACCCACTGTGGTGCTAAGCCACTGGGACGAGTCGCTATGAGGTGCCAAACCTCTGGTGACCCAAAGTCAGGAACATCAATAATCCAAGTGTGGGGCCAACCCACATTGTGATACCAAATCACTAGCGACAATCCCGATATCAACTGTGGGGCCAACCCACTGTGGTGTTAAACCACTTGGACGAGTCGCTATGAGGTGCCAAACCTCTGGTGACCCAAAGTCACGAAATTAACTATGGTACCAAACCACTGGTGGTGCCAAACCACTGGTGACCCAAAGTCACGGATATCAATCTTCCCCCTCCTCTCATCATACCCATGTCCATGCCATGTTCATCAGTCATAATAATTCGTGTATGCAGTATGCCAAGTATGCAAATCATATATCAAAGATAACGCATGAAACGTATGACCATCATAATCAGAATAACAAATACGATATAACCAAGCTAATCAACCTCTAAAGGGTATAACAGTAATTTTTACCTACCAAGGGCATTTTCGTAATTTACCTTTTAGGGGTATTTTGGTATACCCACTAAGGGTATTTCAGTAATTTCGTACCTGAAATGGCCTTTCTGAAGGCCCACTGTTGCCCCGAGCAATTCAACTACCAATTCTGGTCGTATCAGACTATTGGGCCTAAAGCCCAATTCTGGCCCATTCGGGCCCACACACTCGTGTAGCCCACCTAACACAAATCTAGCCACGTATATAAGTTCCACCTAGTCTAGTTCACTATATACTATATCATCATACATTTTACTCAATTGGGCCCAAGGGCCCATTGGCCCACTTATGCCCATCGCGACCCAAGCAGCCTCAACCCACAAGAATAATACTGATGGCCTCAACTATCACGTCGAAGCCCCACACGTGCGCTCGCACGCTCGTGTGGCTACTATTACCGTGATCGGCACTTCGGCATTTGCCGCTCTACAACTAGAGTAGAGAGAGTTACACACCTGATAGGAATCTGGTGTTAAACCGCGCTCCGACCACTCCTGTGCCCAAACGCCCACCAAGGTATGTTAACTCTCCTCCTGGAATGCTCTTTATATAGCTAGCTCTTCACCCTTCTTCTTTGTATCTTCCCGATGTGGGATCCCTTCGTCAGTAGAGTTTAAATTCAACTGAAACTCTTGCCGTCCAATCCGCAAAATAAATATTCTCTTGCTTCTCATGAGATTCGAACCCAGGCTCCCTTGCAGCATAATCCATGCCGCTAACCACTTGGCCACAAGCTCCTCTTGTGTCTTAAACCATGCGCAACTAAATATAAATCTATAGCCAAATTCTAAGGTCCAAGTAAAAAGAGAACCAAAATGCAGACGCCAGGACTTGAACCTTGGACCTACTTCCCTCCCTGTGGCGTCACCCCCTTGTCTCTTATGTGGCGTCACTTTGCCACTACACCACACACTCCACTTGTGTAATTTTCCTCCACATTTTATTCTTAAGGCCTATCTGCCAACTTCCAGGGTTTTTTCGGCCTAAAACCAAAATTTCCCTAAAGCCTAAATTTGATCCCGGGACTTCCTAGAAGCCCTCTAACCTTCCAAAATCACTTACCTAATAAGTCTAACTTGCATTAATACCGTTCTCTAAAATTTTAAGCGCTACTACGCCTAAGGCCCATTGGGCTCAATCCTACTAGGCTCAATTTCAGGATGTTACATTCAGTGTTAGATAACAAGTGAAGTCTAGGTGGATTCTTCCTAAGGGTATTGTCTTAATCAATTGGTTTTTCTTCCAAGTTATTTTTCCCCAATTCATTCTCTTTTTGTCTTTGCATCTTTAGTTTAGTTGATAGTTAAATTTAGATTAGATAACCATTCACTTAATTCTTAGGTTAAATAATAGAAAGAGAGCTAATACTAGTACTTTTGGTTCCTTTGGGATTCAATATTCCGGTCTTGCCTAAACTATATTACTATCCGATAGGTGCGCTTGCCTTAAAATCGTTGTCAGAGTTAGTTTCCAGGTTCGATCATTCTCATTATAATTTTAAAGCTCTGATTTCGACGATCAGCTGGTCCTGTACATTTTATCGGTGGCTAAGTTTTTCGGCATGTGTTGTGGTTACTCATCAGCTTGTGTGAGCATCACCTTGTAGCTACGTCTTGACCACCAGCTTGTGTGAGCAGACCTAGTGATAGCTCGAGAGTGAGCGCCTATATAAGATATGAGGTAGAGATGGTTTCAACCATGTATTGGCACTTAGTGTGTGATATACCCAAGTATCCGAAATTATTCTAAATGGTTCAAAGGGCACAGTGATGTTACGAGAGTGTATGAATTTGATATGAACCAGTACAGGTATGTACGTGAATCATGTGAGAATTGAATCTATTAGATTTGTGATTTCATGTCCAACTTTGTGGATGAATATGTGTTAGGCTTGTGGATCAAATTGAGTTGCATTATGCTATGTTTAGTTACTTAAATTGTGATTAAATGGTAAGTTGAGTTTTATGCTATACGAACTTACTAAGCTCAATTGCTTACTCTGTTTACTTTTCTGTGTTTTATAGTGATTCGAAAGCTCGCTCAGTTTGGAAGTTTTCAGAGATTGCATCGCACTATCGAACTCTCATTTTGGTACTTTTGGACTTTATGTATTTTGGTTATATGGCATGTATAGGTCTTTGGGCTAATGAAAGTCTATATGTTTTGGTTTTGTAACTAGTCATTTAATATGGCTTGATTTGGTATATGTTGGTATGTATATATGTGTGTGGTTTGTTTCATGTTATATGTTGGTTGGATTGTCATGGAAATGCCTTGATTTTGATTTTGAACTTTTGAGTATCATATGGTTGGGATTAAGAAATGACATATATGTTGTGTATTAGGCACAAATGTGTATATATGCATTTGACCATTTAGGTAACTTTTGGAAGTGATATAGGTATAATTTTGAATGGCTAGTTGTATGCTTTTAAGTGGTCAAGTGAATGTGTGGACATTGCATGCTATAGACTTGGAATTGGTTAGTCTTGAATGTTTATTTATGTCATGATTGTATGTAAATTGTTTGGCTTAGGTTGGTACCACTTTGGGTGTGAAATATGGCTTGGAAATTGGCCTATTTTTGTCCACACGGGCAGAGACACGGGTGGGTGACACATGGCCAGGTGACACGACCGTGTTGTAACACCCCAAACCAGGTCTATGCGTTAAGACGAGATTTGGTTTGTCACACAGATCAAACATCCATTTAATCCTTTAATGATTTAAGTAAACAGTTCTACAGAACCTTTTGAAAACGAAGTTTAGTAAAAACTAAGAAAAAGATTTAAATCAATGATTTTAAGAAATACGAGTTTGAAATCTTATCAATTAGTATTTAATTGTCAAAAACCATAAAGTAATTTTTTAAGAGTTCAAAAGAATTTGAAAACAAGAATAGTTAAAGAATCTCAAATATTTAAAACAAAATTTTAAATGAAACCTTATAGAATTAACAATAGCCCATATTAAGTGTCTTAGAACCAAATTAAATCAATCCACACATAAAAATCCATAAAAATATTAATTAAAGGCCTTATTACATCATACCCAAAATAGTAATTAAAAGAAATCACTTAATAAAAGTTCATAGTTTATAAAACCCATATCCGCAGTATGGCCTCCACGAAGTCATCCTCGACCCATGGATAATTAAACAGAGCGAGTTACTCAGAACTCAGTGTGTAACTCACTTACCGTATTCATTGGGCCAGATCATCAAGACATTATTTTGGGCTTGAGCCCATTTACGGATTTAGCAAAATAATAAATGAAATGCATGTAAAATGAAATTTCCCAACCAAACCTAATTTCCATCCGCTACACACCTCCCGTACCAACCAACACACCTATGGGGATCAAGTCAACCCACCCCGCCAACACACCAAACGTAGGCATAAAGCCATTTTAAATAATATTGTGGTGCACCACCGAACTAGATTGTGACAAAGTCACCGAACTAGAGGCATTAAGCCATAAAAATTTGTGGCAGAGCCACCGAACTAGATTTTTGGCAACAGGCCTTTCTTCTCTTCATCAATTATCCCAACCCATGCAAACATGTATGCATAACAATCTATATCCATATGATAATTTAACAGAAAGCCCATAATACATGTGAGTCTATATTTCAAGTTTTCATTTTGGCCCATAAGACAAAATAGCATTTAGCCCATTTAGAAATCTAGCAGTTTTTCGGCCCATTTAACGATCTAGCAGTTTTTCGGCCCATTAAACGATCTAGCAGTTTTTTGGCCCATTTAATGATCTAGCAGTTTTTCGGCCCATTTAACAATCTAGCAGTTTTTCGTAAATTTCACGACTTTAACTGTTTTCATGTATTTACACAAAAGTGTTAATTACTACGTATTTTCCGATTTTGCCATCTTTACGATTTTATCCCAATACTTACGGTATAGTATCTAACCCGAGATAAGTGTGAAGTAACACACCTGGTTACTGTGAGAACTAGAATTTCCCGCTCGTCGATACCTAAACGCATCACGATAAATTAGAACACTATAATTTATTTACAAATCGAATCTTAGAAATAACGATCTAGACTTTTACCCTCAGAATTTTGAACCACTTCTATTTGCGGTTTCTCCCCGATTGTTGGTTCGTTAACCGATGAAAATCCACGAACAAACAAAGGTTCGGGAGTACGAACGACTTCAAACAACTGATTCACCTCGGATGAGCGTCCACAACCCGATGGAAAATCTCGAATTCCCGAAATAGCCCTTCGCTTAAACTTAGGGGGAATAGCGGAACCACCCCTCTTCCGAACACTATTCACTGCCCGTTTCGTCCCTATCTTGATTGTCTCCATTGACAAAAGATCATTAGTCCGACTAATAATATACCGAATTTATGACGAACAGTTTTAAGGGTGAAATTGGCTTACCACAAATATCCTTGTTCCATAACATGTAAATCGAGCGATAACGTCCCCTTAACACTTTAGATCGATTCCAACGATTCACGATGCTTACGAACACTTGAGTTTCGGCCCTCCAATATCACACTAAAATATAACGAAAGGAAATTTTTAAGAGAAAGAACGATGATTTCGATCAAAGAGATTCTCCCTATCATCATTAAGATTCGGCCAAAGCAACTAATAACCAACATAAACTAAAAAGAAACTCTTACCTATTGTCCACGGTTGAAAAAGAAATGATTGAAAAGAATACTTATGTATAATGGAAGATTCGGCTATGAATAAACAAAGAAAAGGAAAATGGTTCAGCAATGGAGTAATCTAGCATTCGGCCATGAGAGAAAACTTGATGAATAAAGTTTAGTTGAGAAGAAAATAAAAGGATGAAAGAAGGAGATGATGATGATGATTCGGTTTTCAAGAGAGAAAAGTGAAAGAAAAGAGTTGAGTTTAGGAGAAATGTGCATTCGGCAATGGGGGAGGAGAAAGAAAAAGAATGGCCTTTTTGTCTTGGTAGTTTCGGCACTAGGAGAAAAACACTAGAATAATTAGCAAAGAAGTGACCAAATGGTCAAAAAGATGACCAAAAGAAATAAAGCAAATGTTGTTTTCTTCTACTAATACATTCGCCAAAGGAAGAAAAAGATGAATGGAGGAAAATGTCTTCAAACAAAACAAAATGACCAAAAGAATTCTAACAAGCTACCATCCTACCCCAAGCTAACCACCAAATTTCGGCTCCCCCATTTTGTCCATAATGCCGTCCAAGTTCATGGTCAAAATGGCCATGAAATAGTTTCCAAAACATCCACCTTGATACATGCCTTGTAATCCTCCACTTTCCCAATGTTTAAGAAATCCTATCCCCAAAATCAAGCAATTCTATCCCTTAATTCATGCTTACCATAACCTTAAGTCTCCTTACCATACAAATTTAGTCCATCTTATCCATAATTGATGCTTGGCCGACACATGCTAGGAAAAAGAAAAAATAAAAGCTCCCAATTTGCATGCTAGGAGTTTCGAACCTCTCCCTTCAAGTCCAACTTATGGCGCCATCACCACTTTGCCAATTGCTCATCTTGTGCCATCTTTTATCACTTAATTAACTTAACCTTCAAGGTCACCTGATTCCTCTACATTAAAGTACTCTTTACTAAAATTTATTCTAATTCCAAATAAACTCGAGTCTTCTCAAGACTATATTAAGCACACAATAAAATCATACTCGAGCTAACACCAAAGACAAACAACATATTGATACTCAAATTTTTAGGATGTTACACGTGTGTCCTCTGATACTTATTTAGAAACCAAGTCAGTAGCTTTACACGGCCTAGCACACAGACGTGTGGCTTGGCCGTGTGGCATAAGTTAGTATACCCTCAAGTTTTCACGCGGCCTGGCACACGGGCATGTGGTCTGGCCATGTGACCCAAGTTAGTGAGTTACATGATGTTGGACACGGGATGGAACACGGCCATGTGATTCCATTTCGAATGTCCACACGGCCTGTGACACGGGCATGTCTCTTGGCTGTGTAAGACACGCGGTCTGGCCACACGAGCATGTGTCCCCCACACTTTGAAAATTTTCCATGTTTTTATAAAAATTTCTTAAGTACTCGGTTTAGTCCCGAACCACCTTTAAGGTTTATTTTGGGCCTCGAAGGCTTGCGTTAGGGACTTTATGATTGAATTTGAATAATTATGGTTTGGTATTGACTATTGAACATTAAATATATGATTATTTAATAAATAAGTTCGATAATGCTCCGTAATCCTATTCTGGCGACAGATACAGGTTAGGGGTGTTAAAAAGATACCATTGGGAATGTTGCCTTTCAAGCTCGTCTATTGGAAGCCTTGCCATTTGCCTATTGAACTTGAACATAAGGCATTTTGGGCAATTAAAAAATTAAACATGGATTGGATTAATGTTGGAAATAATCGACTACTGGAGCTGAATGAGATGGAAGAATTCAGAGCTCAAGCTTATGAGGATGCAAAACTATACAAAGAAAATACAAAGCAATGGCATGATAAGAAGATTTTGCCATGACAATTTGAACCTAGACAACAAGTGTTGTTGTTCAATTCCAGGTTGAAATTGTTTCCTGACAAATTAAAGTCTTTTCGTTGGTCTAGCGCATTCGAGATAGTGTATGTTTACCCTTGTGGAGCTGTAAAAGTCAAAGATGGCAAGACTGGTTTTAATTTCAAAGTCAATGGCCAACGTTTGAAGTATTATTGAGGACGTCTCATACTTTATGATAAACATTCCACTGCTCTTCGAATTGCACAGTGTTTTCTTTTGCTTGGTTTTAGTTAATTAATTTGTTTTTTGATTTCTCTCTTTTGTCGATTTAATTAATTTTTATTTCTTTCTTTTGTTGGAGGTAAATTTTGGCCTAGGCTTTGTCATAGTTAGCCCACTTAGCATACTTGTGACTTTTTAGCTTAATTTTTTTCCTTTTCTCGCCTAATTTTTACTTTACCATGTCAGGCCATAATTTCAGGCTAATCTTATCCCCCACGTCACTGCTATATTCTCTCTCATTTTTACTCTAATCGATTTATTTTCTTTCTCCAAGTTATTTTCAGTTTTTTCACCATTTTTAGATTTTCCTCCATAACTTTAAAGGTCTTAGCTTTTTCTTTTTACAATTACTACTTTTCCTCAAATGGCTTGACGTATGCCATCTCCGTCAACCTCTATGCCTCCGAGAACATTTTTCAGCAAAGCCGCTGAAGAAAAGTACAACACGAACACATCAAAACAACCTTTTTGTACAAAAAAAAGGTTTTCTTTTTCAAGACGCAACCTTTAGGGGATACACTAAAGCAATTTCTTCTGTGGTAGAGAAACATGGATGACAACTCTTTTGCCTTCATCCTGATGATGTTCTCACGAAAGTTCTAAAGGAATTTTATGCCCATTTAACCTCTCCAAATAATGCTTTCATTTATGCACACGGTGCTTCAGTGTTATTCGATGAATACTCCATCAATGCACAGTATGGTTTACCTGAAGGTCCTGATGATCATTCTCAATTTTTCAAGACAATAACAGTAGAATGACTCAATCAAGTTCTTGTGGATTTATGTGTGGAAGGGACCAAATGAATAGTTTCTCGGAATGACTGCTACAGCATCGACCGTGTTTCTTTGAAGCCTCTTTGTAGGGTATGGTACCATTTTCTTAAATCTCGCCTTAACCCTTCAGCTCATAACTCTACTATTTCAAAGGAACACATGTTGTTACTGCACTCTATTAATATTAGACGAAAGATAAATGTTGGAAAAATTATTTTTAGAGAAGTTCATCGTTGTGCACAAAAGAATGTAAGCACCCTGAACTTTCCATCTCTCATTACTTCACATTGTCAAATGGTCAATGTCCCTATCCAAGAAAATGAGGACAAAATCCCTACAAATGAGCCATCACCAAACAGATTTCCATGAGACTTTAGGGGAAGAAGTGCCACGGCATCCTGGCTCTACGTCAACCTCTTCTGTACCTATTGGTACCCATGCCACTCCATCCACATCTCACAATGATTTCGAGCAGCAAGTGCTCAGTACTCCTACAATGTTGAAACAACAGTTTCGTTTAATGGAGAAGCAACAACTAAGGACAACTATTGATCTAAAAAGGGCTAAAGAAGAAATGGCTTTATTTTGGAGTTACGTCAAAGGGAGGGATAATGCCATCAAGAAATCTCTTCAAAAAAATTTTACCAAGCCCATGCCTGCATTCCCTACTTTTCCCAAAGAGTTGTTATCAGATCTAGAGGATGAAGATGAATAGGATGTCGAAGCTGCTGTGACGGACACTACCACACATCCAGCCACTATAGAACAGAAGAACAAAGAAGCAGAAGGGGAGGAAGAGAAAATAGAATCGGTGAACATTGACTCAACTAAGGATGGAGATAACATGAATCAAACTTCTGCACCACATGAACCTACTACTGCACCTCAAACCATTGCACCCATATTAAAGTAAGATCGTGAGATTAATCAATTGATTAATGATCTCACAAAATCAAATGATGATGCTCAAGAGGTGCCAATCAATCAGCTCAAACAGAAGCAACGCTACAAGCATACTGCTAGGAAATCCACTTGGCCCAACTAAAGTAATAGAAATCCTTTCCAAGCTTTTTTTTTTTTTTTTTTACTTTTCATTTGCATAATTCTTTCATTTCTACATGTGTTTTTCATGCATTCATAATTGTTTTCATTGCATTTTCTACTTATCTATTTGTTTTTGCATATGTGAAATTTAGTGCCTGATCATGCGTTGAGGATAATGCATCCTTTAGGTTTTAGGGTGTGTTGCACATATTGCATGCATGAGATAGTTTTTTTAGACATTAGATCATTTTGTTACTCATTTTGCAATGACATACAAATGTTAAATAACTGTTAGACCATGAGAAGTATATTTTTATCTATGATATTCGATGAGGATAATAACTCTTCAAATTGTGAAAATTGATGCCTACATTTAGAATGATGATAAACCATAAAAGTAACATATTTTAATCCCACATTTAGTATGCTTTTGGATGATTTAAGCCTTGATTAATGTAAAAAGGTGCTCTTAATCCTTTCTTTTCATGTCTTATACCCAGGAAAGCACCTGAGGATGAAAAGAACATAAAACGGGCCCAAAACGGAGTAAATGGGCCATATCATGAAATCCACACGGCCTAAACTTAAGCCCACACAGCCGTGCCACATTGATCATCTAGAACACGGCCTTACCCCCGATTCACACGGCCGTGCCTCATTAAAGAAGTCCGAACACGGCTTGAAGACTAGTCACATGGGCATGTGACATGGCCGTGTCCCGATCGTGGCAAAGAGTAATTTCATACGGATTTGGATACTTTGGGTTAAAGAAACACATTCCAAGAGCCTATATAAACCCCCTAAGTGTTACCTGAAAGAAGGGGGTTAGCTAGGCCAAGGTGCCAAGCCGAAAAGGTCAAAGTTATGGGAATCACTCGAGGATAGCCAGTTGATCCATCTCTAGATGCTGAAATTCTACTCAAATGGCGGATCTCTCCTTTAATTCCTTTAGGGAATTTTAGGGATTTCTTATGTTTTGTTTTATCTTTTCTTCTGAGATGTTTTCTTTATTTGATATGAACTAAACCCTTCAGATACCTGAAAGGGATAAAACCTAGAGGAATCTTGTTATTATTTTCTAAACTATAAGATAAATACTTGATTTGTTCTTAATTATGTGCGCTTTATTCTTGTGTTAATGTTTCCGGGATATTGACTCAAGTCAGATGTTCTTAGGTGGAGGAGCAAAAGTCCCTGCTTAAGAATAGATCTAGCATAATTAAAGCGGAGTCATTCACGCGCCTAGAAATAGGGTGACGAGATTTTGCCGGATTAGGGTGAAACCTAATATGGGAATCCATAGATCGATTTACTGCTATTCTAGGAGGTTATTAAGTGAGAAAGAGATTTCCATTAATTAACCTAAGGTTAGACGTTTTTCGCCTCGAGAGAGGGTTTAATATAAATTAGGGAATCCTACGGATCAAGTCAAGTGAATAAATCGTATGGTTCAGGGTTAAATAACAAATGAAGTCTAGGTGGATTCTTCCTGAGGGTATCGTCTTAAATCAGCTGAGTCTTCCTTCAAATTATTTCCCAATTCATTCTTTTTGTCTTTGCGTCTTTAGCTTAGTAAGTGTTAGATCTAAACAACTTCACTTATTTTAGGCTAGATAATAAAAAGAATGTTAGTATTAGTACTTTTAGTTCTTTTGGGTTTGACAATCCGGTCTTGCCTAAGCTATACTACTGTTCGATAGGTACACTTGCCTTTAATCGTTGTCAGAGTTAGTTTACAGGTTCAATCATTCTCTTTATAAATTTTAAGACTCTGATTCCAGCGATCAAATGACCTAAGTATAATTGTAATTAGTCTATAGTAGGGTTTTTTTAATATAATTAGAAGTCTTGAAACTAAGATCAGTAATTTAGCATTATGTAATAATAAATACTAAAACAAAGCTGAGGATAAATGAATAAAAAAAATAAAATTTAAAAAGACACTATAAAGCATTCCAATGTTTGAAATTGTTGAGTAGGCCAGTAATAATCTGTTTGATCCTATTGATTAGAAAAGCAAGATCAAATAAGAGTGAGTAAAAAAATAGTTTAGGGGCACTCCACTGTAGCAGTAGGCTGAGTAGCTAAGGGGGTATTTGTTTGCTCAATCAATCTTTTTAGTCAAAAGCCTTAGCTTCATGAATGAATTACATTCAAATTGTGGTGGATGTAATACCTGGAAATCTGGTCTATGCTCCATTGAGATTGTAAACTAAAGAAATCATGTGCAAAGATGAATTCCCTGGAATTTTTTTTATATAATGCAATGATAGAATAAGTATGAGAAGAAAAACTAAGTTGAGTGGAAGGGTAAACTAAGTACATTAAGGGGTGCTTGCTATAGTTAGAATTGCATGAATATTTAGGAACTTTTATTTTTAGGTAACATGTTCTGCACTTCGTATGCTAAAGAAACCTATAAAATTTGAACCAACTTTTTATTTAGACAGAAGACTACTAAGAATGGAGGTATAAAATATGTTTAATTTGGTTTAGCAGTGCAAGAGACAATGGTGTAGTTATGGCAAATTCATGCATTCATACATATTTTGCTTGAGGACAAGCAAGAATATAGGTTTGGGGGTGTGATAACTCTTGAAAAGAGTTATATTTCGAACCTTTTAAGCTTGATAAAATTTCTTTACTTAAGAAGATATATTTGCATTTCTAGGTTATTTTTAGAACATTGCATAATAACACTTGGATTGTGCCATTAATGTCATTTCATGTTACTTTTACTATTGGGAAGAATGGAATTGGTTGTTGTATGCAGCAGGTACAAGAAGGATGAAGAAAAGGAGGAAGAGAATAAAGGAAATGAAATATTGCCATGGAAAAAGGTTGGATGGATTGCCAACACAAATGCCATGGCAATTCTAGGAAAATACTGACGCAACACTCAGTCATCGTCACTCTCAGCTAGCTGGATGTGTACCAGATAAATCCACCTAAAAGAGAGGGAGTGTAACACCCTAAAATCCGAGTATCGATATATATTGCATGTTTTGGTGTTTAGATTATGAAGGAAAATTTTCTTACTTCTTTTTCGTGTTTATTATAGCCCTGAAGAAGAGTATAGAATTATTTGAGTATAAAATAATTTTTAGTTTTGAGAATTTATTGAAGTGAATCAAGTGACATTGATACTTAAGTTAATTTAAGTGTCAAAGAGTAGCATAAGATGAGTAAATGGCAAGGTGGTGTTGACGCATAAGTAATTGCATGAGGGGAGTGGTTCGAATCCCTTGGATAGCATCTAGATAACTTTTATTTTTGCACTTGTATGGCAAGTGTCGGCCAAGCAATAAATATGGTAAGGTTGGACTTTTCATTTTTGGTAAGTAGACTAAAGGAATAAGGTAATTGCTAACTTATGGTATGGAATCTAGAAATTTTGGTAAGATAAGGGGACATAAGGCATGTATCAAGGAAAAGGTTTTGGAAACTATTTCATGGTCATTTGACCATGAATTTGGACGGCATTGTGGACTAAGGGGGGGTTGGCCGAATATGTTAGTAGCTTGGCTAGGATTAGGAGTTAGCTTTTGGTCATTCCTAGCATTTTTGTGCAAAGATTTGCAATTCTTTTCTCAACCTGTCTTCCTTGGCCGAAATTGAGCTTTTGGTAAGCCTTATTCTTTTGACCATTTGGTCATTTTTGCCTATCACTCTAGTATTCTATTGTGTGCCTTTTTCATAGTGCCGAAATTACCAACACCAAAGGTCATTCTTTTTCTTTTCTTTTCCCCATTGCCGAATACACATTCCTCCTAAACTCATCTCTTTCTTTCTCCTTTCTTCTCTTTGAAAACCGAAACATCATCATCATCATCATCTTTTTCTCTCATCTTTTAATTCTTTTCAATCATATTTTCTTCATTATTTTTCCTCATGGCCGAATGTTAGTGTACCCATGGCCGAACCATTTTCTCTTTTCTATGGTTATTCATAGCCGAATCCTCCATCATATATATACATTCTTCTCAATCATTTCTTTTCAACCGTGGACAATAGGTAAGAGTTCTTTTTAGTTTATTTTAGTTAATAGTTGTTTTGGCCGAATCTTGATGGTGGTATGAAGGATCTCTTAGATCGAAATAATCGTTCATTCTATTAACGTTTTCATTGTTATACAATAGTGCGATAGTGGAAGACCAGAACTCAAGTGTTCGTGAGTATCATAGAACGTTGGAATCGATTTAAGGTGTTAAGGGAACATTTTGGTCGATTCTCATATTTTGGAACAAGGATATTTGTGGTAAGGAAATCTCACTCTTAAAACCTTTAGTCATATTTTCGATATATTATTAGGTTGGACTAATGATCTTTTGTCAATGAAGACAATCAAGATAGGGAAGAAAAGGGCGGTGAATAGTGTTCGGAAGAAGGGTGGTTTCGTTAATCCCCCTAAGTTTAGGCAAAGGGCTATTTCGGAAATCCGAGATTTCCCACCGGGTTGTGGACGCTCATCCGAGGAGAATCAATTGTTTGAAGTCGTTCGTACTCCCAAACCTTTGTTTGTTCATGGATTTGCATCGGTTAACGAACCATCAATCGGGGAGAAACCGCAAGTAGAAGTAGTTCGAAATTCTGAGGGTAAAAGTTTAGACCGTTATTTCTAAGATTGGTTTTGTTAATAAAATATAGTGTTTTAATTTATCGTGATGCGTTTAGGTATCGACGAGCGGGAAAGTCTAGTTCTCACTATAACCAGGTGTGTAACTTCATACTTATCTCTCGGGTTAGATACCAAATCGTAAGTATTGTGATAAAATCGTAAAAATGGCAAAATCGAAAAAATACGTAGTAATGAATACTTTTGTGTAAAAGCATGAAAATAGTTAAAGACGGGAAAATTACGAAAAACTGCTAGATTGTTAAATTGGGCCGAAAAACTGCTAGATTGATAAATTGGGTCGAAAAAAAAACTGCTAGATTGATAAA
Source organism: Gossypium australe (assembly GCA_005393395.2). Lineage (NCBI taxonomy): Eukaryota > Viridiplantae > Streptophyta > Magnoliopsida > Malvales > Malvaceae > Gossypium > Gossypium australe. The sequence continues at coordinate 41,194,346 of CM016616.1, forward strand.
TTGGGCAGAAAAACTGCTAGATTGATAAATTGGGCCAAAAAACTGCTGGATTGTTAAATTGGGCCGAAAATCTTCTAATTCGATATATGGGCCAAAGTTCGCTAGATTGCTAAATGGGCTAGATACTATTTTGTTTAATAGGCCCAAATGAAAAGTTTAATTATGGACCCATTTATAATATGGATTTCTTGATAAATTATTAAATGACTATAGTTTGTTATGCATACATGAATGCATGGGACGGGATATTGGATGAAGAGAAGAAAGGCCCGTGGACAAAAATCTAGTTCGGTGGCTCTGCCACAAATTTTTAAGGCTTAATGCCTCTAGTTCGGTGACTATGTCACAATCTAGTTCGGTAGTGCACTACAATATTATTTAAATGGCTTAACGCCTATGATTGGTGTGTTTGGCTGGGTGGGTTGACTTGATCCCCACAGGTGTGTTGGTTGGTACGGGGGTGTGTAGCGGATGGAAATTAGGCTTGGTTGGGAAATTCATTTTTCACATGCATTTTATTTTATTTCATTTTATTTTATTTCATTTTATATTGATAAATCTGCAATTGGGCTCAAGCCCAAATTAATGTCTTGTTGATCTGGCCCTATAATGGTGGTAAGTGAGTTACACACTGAGTTCTAAGTAACTCACCCGTTTTATTATCCATCTCAGGTAATGGAAATTGATGTGGACTTGGGCCGGGGATGACTTCGTGGAGGCCATACTACGAGCATGGGTTCTATAAACTATGAACTTTATTTAAGTTACTTATTTTAATTACTATTTTGGGTATGATGTAATAAGGCCTCTATATATATTTTTATGGATTTTTATGTGTGGATGGATTTAATTTTGTTTTAAGACTTTTAATATGGGCTTATGTTAAATCTATAAGGTTTTCTTAAAAATATTGAGTTTTATAACTATTTGGTCACCTTAAATATTTTTTTAAAATTCTTTCGAATCCTTTTAAAACTACTTTAAGGTTTTGACAATTATATTCTAAATGATAAGATTTCAAACAAGTATTTTCTTAATTTATCAATTTTAAATCATTGGTCTTTATTTTTATTAAACTTTATTTTCAAAAGGTTTTGAAGTATTATTTTACTTTTATCATTAGAGAATTAAATGGATGTTTGATCGGTGTGACAAACCAAATCTCATCTTATCGCATAGACCTGGTTTGGGGTGTTACAGGGAGAAAAGTATGTGCTGAGAGAGGGGGACCTACCCTATAAAAGAGGAAAGATTAAAGAAAGAAAAGAAGATTTTGAAGGGGATTTTACACGATGTTTTTAGAGGGGGATTGGGAGAATAATTTTCTCTCCAGAAAACTCGTGAGAAATTATAGAGAAAATGATAGGGTATCAGTTTAAGAAGAGAGTAGAGACGCAAGGAAAAGGACGAGCAATCAACCTTGTGTCCTGAACGATTCAACAACGTCAAAGTGAAAGCTGGAGTGGCGAAAGCTTCCTTTAATTCTACCTTCATTCTGTTAATTAATTTCTGTGATCTAAACTATTAATGATGATGTTGAATGTTATTCTAATTTTGAATTTTAAACCCCAACCTATGAGCTAAGTTTATTTGGGTTGGAATTACTAGATCTATCTTGATGCATTTAATGATCATGGTGATATTTTGAGTAAATCTACTGTTTTATTCAGTTTCGATTATTCTAAATCTATGCATGCAAGCTCTAGACATAGATGAATGCATGATATATCCTTAGACTTGATTTAATTCTGAAAAGGTTAAATAATTTGGATTGTAATCAAATGATACGAGTGAGTAGTCAAGCAAATACTTGTAGCACTCTAGACAGAAAGTTGTGATCTGTACAGAGTAAGGAAGAATATTATTAGGTGTTTTTCTTGAGACTTGTAGACGTACAAAGACTTAGAATGATAACTTTAATTCCAACTCTTAAAAGAAGCAGAATGCATTAGGTATACTCTGAACATTAATTTGGTCAAGATTTTGCCATTATATTATTATGTTATTAAGATATAATCCAAGTAATTCCAACCTTCCCTTTCAACAACATCAATCCTCTTAACTTTGTCTCGTAGAATTGTCACAGCATTTTATTCATTATTTGATTTTTATATTTCATATATTGGTACCTCACTTCAAATCAATATTCTGTTTATTTTTCCATAAGCCTAATTAGTATAGTTTATAGTAATAACTCAATCATATTTTTACCTATTCTGATCCCTATGGAGACGATCTCACTTATCACTTTATTACTTGATTTTACGTGTATACTTACACATTCGCATTATATATTCACACACGGCAATGATCACACTTGTACATTAATTAACTATTAATTAAACAAAAACACTCGACCAAATTTTAATATATTTCTATACTAGCATCGTAAATATTAAATATTCATAATTACAAACAAGATTTACAAAAATGACATTTTAGAATTGTAATTTTTGACACGATTAGAAAACCGAGTAGTTACACCATAGCTTTGATACCACTAAATCTAACACCCCTCCTCGCCCAACCCGATCATCGGGTCTGAACTATGGAATGCTACATTCATTGCTGGAGTAAAAACAATAAAAATGTAGTAATTAATCAATAAATTATGTGATTAAACATCATTCACATTCAATTTACATTAAAAAATCATTTTTGAGTCTTATACGAGCTTACGAAAGCTCTTTTATCAACCCAAGTACCAAATAGGACCAAATTGGAAGGATTTTAAAATGTGTGGATCGATGTCACGAATTCATCTAGTTCTCGTCACAATGTGGCCATCATAGTATATTAGGTCGTGACGATAAGCCTAAGCTCCTCATGACATGACTCACTGTAATGGCAACGTTGTGACGTCAAAAGTTTGAGGCTGGGAGGTGGCCTCTATTTTTGGCAAAATATACATTTAGGTAAGTTTCCAACCAATACTTTCAATATATTAACTAAGTACCAACTTCACTTGATTTAAAATGTACCAAAACATGCCAAACAAGCTCAACATCCATGTTCAAGTTCTTATCAAGTTATTTACTACTTATACATTAATTAAACTCAAACATTTCAATGTCATTAAATCTTAACATCTAAACCATTCAAACACCAATGTTTACTTATGCCAATTCATATTGAAACATGCCATTTCACTTTACTTACAAACACCTATATACACATAAATGGCTTATAGGCTTAAAGCATAAACATCAATAATCAATAATAGTTCACCTATTACAAACATTCATCATTTAAGCCTATTTTATCTCTAATTTCCATTCAACCATGTTTAACCAAACTCAACATTAGCATACGTATACTATTCAATAATCAATGCCTTCATGACCTTAACAATGGACCAAATTAACCATTCTCCAGCACATCTCTCATGCATGAAAATCAAACATACTAGTTCAACTAGGCGTCAACTATTGCCAAATCATGCATTACAATTTAACATACCATAACCAACATTCAACTCATCATGTGCCATATTCATCATAGATATTTAAATCATCAAGACTTTGATATATTAAGCTATACACAAGACACTTATATACATGCCACAACCCTTGACTTAAAATGATTGCATAACTACTAATTTGATGATAGTGTGAGCTTCAAAACGATTCAGCTTGATGTGTTACACAATGTGGCTATCTACAAGGAAAATGGAAAGGAAACAAGGTAAACATATTAGATGCTTAGTGATAACTCTTGAAAAGAGTTATATTTTAGGCCTCTAAACTTGGTTAATTATTCCTACTAAAGTAAATTTAGTTGCATTTTAGGAAATTATATTAGTATTTTTATAACATTACATCATGAAGCTTGGATTGTGCTTTCAATGTCACTATATATTACTTTTACTTATGGGAGGAAAGGGATTGTGTGTTGTTTATAGCAGGTGCAAAAAGGAGGAGAAGAAGTGAATGATCGAAGTTTTGTTATGACATAAGGTTGGACAGATTGTTAGCACTAATGCCATGGCAATTCCAGGAAGATGTTGACCCAGCTGTCAATCCGTGCCACTCTCAGTTAGTTGTACTTGTACCAGAAATATCCACTTGAAAAAGAGAGAGAAAAGAGTGTGTACTGAGAAGGGGACCTATCCTATAAAAAGAAGAAAGAGGAAGAGAGGAAGGAAGTGGTTTTTCCTCTTACACAATTTCTCATGGGAGATCCAGAGATGCAAGGAAAGAGGGTAGCAGCTAAGGAACAGAGTAGTAACACAAGGAAGAAGGAGAAGCATTCAACCTTGTGCTTCGCAAGATATTGCAGCACTGGAGTGAGGGCTGGATTGGCGAAAGCTTCCTAAAGTTCTTCCTTCATTATCTTAATTGATTTCTGTGAATTTTAACTGTGGAAATATGTTGTTGAATGATACTTTCATTTTGGATTTTAATTTCCAACTCATGAGCTAATCTTATTGAGTTGGGATTACTGGATGAATCTTTAGTTCCTTTAACAACCAAGGCATTATCCTAATTAGATTTACTGTTTCATTCAATTTGTGCTATTTTAAAATGTATGCATGCAGTCTCTAGACATAGATGAATGTATGGTATGTCCATAAACTTGATTTAATTCTGAAAAGGTTAGATAAGTTGGACTGTGATTGAATGATTCAAGCGAGTATTCGATAGAATACTCGTAGCACTCTAGACATAGACTTGCGCTTTGTACAGAGAAAGGAAGAAACAATGTTGTGTATTCTTCTTAAGGCTTGTAGACATGCAAAGCCTTAGGTAGGGTAGCTTGAAGTCTGACTCTCGAAAGAAGCAGGCTACCTTAGATTTAATCTGAATAGTCGATTGGTTAAGATTTTGCCATGACATTTTGTGTTATGAAGAAAGAATCTTAGTAATCCTATCCTTCCCATTCAACAGCGTAGATCCTCTCAAATTTTTCTCCGTATCTTTGCCACATCATTTTAAGTTAGTTATTTGATTTTAACATTGCATACATGATTATTCCTCTTTAAAATGTTATTCTATTTTGCCACAGCCTGATTCATATAGTTTATAATAATAGCTTAATCGAATTAATCTTATCCCATTTCGAAGGAGACAATCTTACTATTTTATTACATGATTCAATGTATACACTTACACATTCGCATATTATATTCACACGTAAGACTTAGTAAGTTCAAAGGTATGAAACAAAACTGACATTATCTTTTATCTAAATACAATAAGCTACCTTAACTTGGCAGAGTTTGGCTAGACATGGCAAAACAAAACACTAACAAGGCAATACTCAAATTCATACTCAATTGAGAAATGTTACATTCACACACATATATATAAAAATCAAAGGCAATACTCCAATCAATTTTTCTTACACAATTTATTCAATAACTTACCATTTGAACATCAAGTTCATTTCATCCCATTTTTGTTTCTCAATTTCATATAAACTGATTCGTCTGATGAAGTAGTAAACGAACTCAGATACACAGGTATCTACACCACACCAGTTGCTCATTCGAGCTAAATATATACATGTCAAGTTACCTGTTCGGACTAAACCTTTATAATGACACATCGAGTTACTCATCTGAGCTAAACTAATGTCACATATATTTGAGAATCCGCAACAAATATTGGACCTTAGTAACATTTGTAATCAATTCCGTATAAGCACGCACAAGACCCTATTGGCATGCCAATTGTATCTTAACATTTACTAAGCTCACACAGACATCTTTTACACATATAAATATCAGTTTTCAATTTAGTCCAACTTTAGCCTGATCGTACCAATTTACAACCAAACACACACATATACACAATTCAAATACATAACAACCCAAGTACATAAATACCATTTGAACTTACCTGATCAAAACACCAAACAAATTGATTCTTCAGGAACTAATCAACAATTTTTTCATTTCCTCAATTACCTCCGGTTTGATCTAATTCTTGATATATACAATTATTCCATACAATTCATCAATACTAAACATTTACACATTATGCCATGCCATGAATACACCTATATAATCTCATTTTTTGATAGCCCTAAAGTTTTAGATTTTATTCAATTCAGTCCCTAAATTCTAAATAGCCATAACTTTCAATTTTTAGCCTTAGTTTCAAATTCGACTTCAATTACATTCATTAGGAACCCCTAGTTTCTATTTATATTGAACTTTCACATTTTATTCACTTAGTCCCTATGTACAAAACTAACAATTAAGCGTCACAATTTAGTTCTTTTCATAATCTAAACTTAAAAACTATAAATTTCACACCAATTTCTTCAAGAAATTAATAATGAAAACTTTCAAAAAATTTAACAGTTTTACAAATTGGTACCGAACTAAACTTTAATATACTTTTATACCAACTCTGTAAGTATTCATATTTAATATTTATGGACTTGATTTACAGGAATAGAGTTCTGAAATCACCTTTTCTAGCACCACTAGAAATCAGATTGTTATAAATGTTCTAAATTAAAAACAAGAATCAAACCTTATAAAATAAAATACTTTAAAGAGTGCTTTTATTAAATCAATTAATCAAACGTCTTACATAATGAATAATCAAAATGCCCTCATATAAGTTATAAATTCAAGGAAAAAACAAACTCCAAAATTGGCTATGCAAGAAGTAATTCTAGTTGAACTAAGCTTTCTTGCAAACTAACAAACATAAAACTTCTAAACAACTTAAACTACTCAAAAATATCCTAAATTTTGGATAAAAATATAAAACTTAATAAAAACAATATTGGGCTCATATATAATAAAAATTAAGCCTTAAAATTGAATGCAATATGATTTAAACACAAATTAAAGCCCCAAACTTTTAATTCTCATAATAATCTCACCCAAAAAATTTGGTTGCATAGTCTTCACTAAATTGACTATAACATGAGCTTCCAAACTCAAAATTAGGTGATTCAAAGTGTATTTTGAAACTAAGAGATAGCTCTTTCATCGATTAGAAGACATATTAACCCAGAAATACTTGAGTACCCAGAAATACTTGAGTCTCATCCAAAAAATGTCTCACTAGTCAACTGATTTTCTAAATATAAAAATTGACAGATTTGGTGAACTTAATTTAATAAAATTTACCTCATCCATACATTTATCACAAATATATATATATATATATATACATATATATATATATGCTACAACAACAAACTTGTTAATTGAACAAAAATTAAATGATATGTAATAGAATATTGGATTAAAATATTGGATTAAAATATTATCCTTATAAATAAAATAAATTTAAATATAGAAATCCAAGTAAATATGAATATCAAATGTTCTAAAAAAACTTAATTCTAAAATTCACTAAAATCAAATTAAATAACACCAAATATTTTTTCTTTCTTATTTAAGATATTACAACTATAATGGATATAATGCTCACAGCCGATTGAGTCTTAGTTTGATTGATATGGGCATTATTGTCAATATAGGGATTTTTTATAAAATTGACCCTAAAAATTTGATAATTACAAAAATGGCCCACTATTATGATTAAACATGAAAAAAACCTGAAAGCTACAGTAAAATTTGGTAGAGCCAAATTGTTCTGCGCCACCAACATGCCACGTCAGCAAACAAAGTACAAATTTATTTTTTGGTGGAGCCAAGGAAATATTGTTATTTCTGAAAAATTGGGGGAGGCTTTAAAAAAATAACCCTTCTCTATTGGAGCCAAGTAATTTGGCGCCACTAGTTTTCAATGCCTACCAGTGTCCTTTTTTAAAAAATTTTCAAATCATAAATAAATTTTTTTCTTATTGGTGGAGCTATTCTAAATGGTGCCACCGCTTTACCGATTTCTTTTTAATTGTGGTTTATATTTATTTAAAAAATTTTAAAAAATAATATTTTATTTGGTAGAGTCATTCTCTTTGGCGTGACCAAATTGGTATATATAACTCCCAATGGTAGATCAATTTGAGTTGAAGGACTTTTTTTTTTTGCTTATATTTTATTAAAGGATGAATGGGAGAGAGAGATAAGGAGCATTTTTTATGTATTTGTGTAACACCCCAAACCCGGCCCAATTGCTACGACCGGATCTGGTATGTCACTAAGAAAATTTTTGTCAAACATGTCGTATTTTTCAGAAAAGCCCAAATATATTTTAAATAGAATATGCCTTTGTAAAATAAAACCGAACTTAATTACATGCCTTTGTTTAATTAAAATAAAAATTTTAATAACTAAAAGTAATAAAAGCACATAATAAAACAAAATATAAACTAGTGGCCCATGGCCTTATTACATCGAAGTTTAAAATCCATTAATTAAAATACAATATAAAATAATTAACTGGAGTCTTTTTGCCAAATCTTCATATTCTTCTGCATGGCCACCTTGCGTTCCTCTCCAGCCCGGTCCGAAGCACTAGGTATCACCTGAAATGTTAATTAAAAGGGTGAGTCGCGAGACTCAGTGTGCAACCCTCATGCACCACTAGATTTTGGGCCTTAGGCCCATAAAACAGATTAATAATTTCATTCATTTAAATAACAAATAGTATGCAAGGCCCAACCCGTTTGCCTAGGTTTCCATCCGCTACACGCCCCCGTACCAACCGTTCACACCATTGGGGATTTCTACAATTGACCCACACCGCTACACGCCAAGATGGCAGTCATACTGCTCATCAACATATTATGGCCGAAGCCCTTATAACAGATCACGGCATTAGCCGCTACAACATGTAACAGATCACGGTATAAACCGCTACACATATAACGTATAGCTTCCTCCTTTCATCAACCCAACCCATACAATCATATACAAGCAAATTACATATAACATTTAATCAGATTATTCACTGACCTGTTAATTTGCGTTACCCTTTTTGGGCTTCCCACATTAAGTTGAGATTTTGTCTTTTATCATAACATATAAACTTATGAACATATATTAATAATCAGTTCTAGATGGTGGGGAAGTATTACACACCTGATATCGCAAAAAGTCCAATATCCCTAATTGAAACCCTTGTTATCCGAATCTACTACCTTCAACCTAAAGCCTTGCTCAAAAGCCGGAAAACACATGAAGATTTAGCCTTTCTACAATCGGCCAAGGTTAATAGATCCCAAATCACATGTTAATACTAATAAATCCCCTTACCTTGATTTGACACGACTTGAGTATTTCTGATCTTTAACTTAAAGATCTAGGCGCTGAACTCCTCTTTAGATCCCAAAATGCCGGAAAAATAAGAAAAACCTTTGATTATATTCTACATAGTCATTCGGCTAGAAACCTTGAAAAGTTGGAGATATTGTAACATCCTAGATTAGGGGTTATGCGTTCGTGCGTAATTCATGAGATAGTGGGCTCAGTGGGTGTGTTGGATGTGTTCTGAGGAGTTTTAGGAACCGTAAGATGTAAGGAAATGTCTTGTCCTGGAAATGTAGGGAAATGCCCTGGAAATGTTAAGTTTCAAAAGAGGAAAGTGAACATTTCTGGAAACTTGGAAATGTAAGAAATGTTAAGTTCAAAAGAGGAAAGTGAACATTTCTGGAAACTTGGAAATGTAAGAAATGTTAAGTTCAAAAGAGGAAAGTGAACATTTCTGGAAACTTGGAAATGTAAGAAATGTTAAGTTTAGAGGAGGCAAACGAACATTTTTGGAAACTTGGAAATGTAAGGAAATGTAAGGAAATGTAAGGAAATGTAAGGAAACGTTTTAGGAAGAGTTAAGTTCTCAGGTTAAGAGAGGGAAGTAAAGCAGGGTGGCCTTAAGAAAATTTATGGGTGAAATATGACATACAATTGGGCTTGTCTAAGTGGCTTGGAGGTGCCACTTAGGGCCTCTGGAGTTGACGCCACAAGCAGGTGCAATTGGGCCTGGGTTCGAGTCACTTGGGGAGCAAAGGAAAGAATTTTATTTTGGTGCCAGGAACAAGAGAAGTGGACGGCATTAAGGCTCTATAGGGAGGTGTTTTATTGTTGTTAAAATTCGGCAAATAGATGGAGAAATGATGGATTTTTATTGATATTTTTATTAAGAGATAAGAGATAATTATTGGATTAAGTTTTAGGTGATAATTAAAGTGATAAAGTTATCAAAATAGAAGAGTGATGGCCAAGTAAGGGAGTCTTGGCCTAGTAAATTCGGCTATAAAAGGAAAAGAGAGGCCATTCTGCATTATTTTCTTTTTCCTTGAAGACTCTGCCGAAATTCTCTAGCAAATTTCTCCACTCTTTTCTTTCTTCTCTCTGTCGAATTCTCTCTGCTCATCATCCTATTTTTCTTTTTGATTCTCTTTGGCTGAATCCTTCTACACCCTATTCTCTTATTCTTGTTCTCTCAATCTCCTAAAAGCCGAATATTGCTGAGGATTCAAGCCAAGGTGTGTCGACTACAACATTAGGGGAGGAATTTCGGGATATCAAGTGTTGCCGATTTCAATATTAAAGGTAAGGATGTTATTGACATCATTTTGGTTCTTTTCTTTAAGCCGAAATTTAGATTCTCATGCCATCCATATCTTTGGCCGACACTTTGAAGGGCCTTTCGGGATTTACCACGTGTCGACTACAAGGAAGGTGAAATTTTTTTTTCCCAAAGGTGCACCATAGGCCGCGTGTTCCCTAGTTATTCGGTGAGTTTTGGGATTTAAAAGCAAGGTAAGTACATATATGTATATTCGGCCAAAGGTCTATTTCATAATTAAGATTCATTCAAAAATCGAAACTAATCTATTCAAGTAATATAGTGATTGTCGATTTCAAGAAAGAAGGATACAAAGTTTCGGGACTTGATTCTTAAGTCAATCGGCAACAAGGTAAGTTTTAGTGTACTAATCCTACTAGGATTTGGATTTATGGCTGAATGGCTCTTTACTAAGTATTAAATGATTGATTAAATGAAGAGATCTAAGATCTAAGGCATTAGATCAAGCTTTTCGGGATTTGGATTGGAAAACTTAAGCGAATCAGGTGTGTACTTCACACTATTTCTTGATACATTTATGGCAATAATTAATATATGCATGTTTATAAGAATATGAATATGGCTAAGGTACCATGCTATGGTACAAAAGTACTCAGGTACGTTTCTTACTCCTACTAGGATTATGAATATATGTTATTTTTAACATGTGAAAAGCGATAAGAATGTGAATTAAGGCATGATGTGCGTGATATGTATGATATGGGCATATGGGTTATTAAAAAGGGGAAGTGAATGTGGTGACCTAAGACCACGATATCTGAATGTGGTGACCTAAGACCACGATATTTGAATGTGGTGACCTAAGACCACGATATCTGAATGTGGTGACCTAAGACCACGAATTTTATAAGGGCGATGAGCACGTCGACTGCAGCGACTGCCTTCGATGGTGTGTAGCGGATGGAGGGTTGACTTAGTAGTCCCCATGGTGTGCAGGTTGCTACGGGTGATGTGTAGCGAATGGCTCATAGGTTTGGGTTCGGGTTGCATCATTAAGTGTAAATTATGATATGTATGAGTATGATTTGTTATGCCTGAATTTGTTAAGACTTAGTGTTTGTGTACACATTGAGTCTGTTTGACTCACCCCGTTGTGGGAACCTTTCTCAGGTGACGATCAGTAATGGACCGGGTCGGCAGGAGCTTAAAGGTGGCCATGCACAGCAAGGAAAATTTTATTATTTGGACTTTTATTTTATTTAAGCACTTTAATTTATTTTTGGGAATTATTTGATGTAATAAGTCCATTGGAACACCCCAAACCCTGTCAATACGCCACGACCGAATCTGGTATGTCACTGAGGAAAATATTTTGAAAGATTCGAAGTAACAATTAAAAATTTGTGAAAAACCCTTTGAAATTCTATATTTGTAGAAATCAGGTGTATAATAAGTTAAAACTAATAATTTACTTTGAAATTACGTAAAACTTTAAAATAAGTGAGTAAATCATAGGTTAGAAAACATTTATATCATTTTAAGAAAACTCGAATTATTACTTTGAAAACCAATTGCATTTGAATGTAGAAACTAGATATTTGAAAATCATTTAAATTATCGAAAACACTTAAGTTGTTAAATTTATCAAATGGTTTATGTTACCCGATGTAACGTTTTAAAAACCATCGCGTTGTGTAGTTTAGAAAACTTGGTGCTCAATTTATTGTAATAATCAAGAATTTATAACCATATTTAAAACATAATCAAAACATAAAAATAATCCAAAACATAATTTAAAGAGGCCTTATTACAAACCCATAAAATATGAAAACCAAATTAAAGTAAAGTACCCAAATGGAAGTTCATATAAAACCAACTTTTATTGCATGGCCTCCTCGAGTTCATCTGGCTCCATATCCGCGATCTCACGAATCACCTGAAATGATAAGGGAGAAGGTGAGTCACCAAGACTCAGTGCATATTCCTTCTCCCGGTTAATTACCACATACTTACACAGATTATAACAAAGCAATATATATGTATAATGCACCCAACCTAGCCATCCATAACTCCTTTTCTACCCCGTGTGGTACCAAACCACTGGTGGTGCCAAACCACTGGTGTCCAAAGACACAAATGTGATACCAAATCACTGGTGACCGAAGTCACGAATAATCCATCTGTGGGGCCAACCCACGTGTGATACCAAATCACTGGCAGACGATCCCATATCTCAAAAGTGGGGCCAACCCACGGTGGTGTTAACCACAGGGACAAGTCGCTATGAGGTGCCAAACCTCTGGTGTCCGAAGACACGAAATGTGATACCAAATCACTGGTGGTGCCAAACCACTGGTGTCCGAAGACACGAATCATCAAGTTGTGGGGCCAACCCACGTGTGATACCAAATCACTGGCAGACGATCCCATATCTCAAAGTGGGGCCAACCCATACAGGGACAAGTCGCTATGAGGTGCCAAACCTCTGGTGTCCGAAGACACAAATGTGATACCAAATCACTGGAGATACCAAATCTCTGGTGTCCGAAGACACAAATGTGATACCAAATCACTGGTGACCGAAGTCACAAATCTTCCCCCTCCTCTCATGTTGCCCCTACCAATGGAATATATAAGCAAATCATGTCAATATACTTTGATATGAATCATATAACAAAATCTCATAAATCGTAGATCATGATTTCAATCCTCATGTATTTACAACATATCGAAATGGACTTACCCGAATCCTCATTCATACCATCACGGTATCATATCCAAATCTCATCGTTTTTCCCACTTTCATAATATGATTAGTTATAACACACATAAATACATATATAAACCAAGTTATAAAGTGTGTAAGATACACACCTTTCACCAAAGTAAAACTAACTTCCGGAGATCCGATCTATCGCACTAGATCCTTGTCCTACAATCGGCCATATCACAATATTTTAATGAAAACCATTCGGCCAACAACATAACTTAATCCAAATAATCTTAGGCTTCCTCAACCAACTTTAAGAGTATAGAATCCTTACCACTTGACTTACCAACTTCGATTTGCTAAAGGAATAACTTCAATATATTGCTTCCGAAATCCCAAAGAGCCTAGGAGAATAATCGAATCCTAAAAATGGTTAGAACCTTGCAAAACAATGCCCAAAGGTTCAGCCTTTGTCCACAAGAAAACATCACAGAAACGAGAAAGAAAAGAAAGAAAACATCCATGAACACTTACCCCTTTTTATCCAAAATCAATAGAAGAAAACCAAGAAGAGTCTACCCTTGAATATTCGGCCAAAACAAAGACTAAAAGAGAGGAAGAAGGTTCGGCTATGGTTGATTTGTATTAACAACAAGGATTCAATTAAAGTTGAGAAAGAGAAAGGAAAACAAAAGAAGAAGATGGAAGAGATTTCAATGGAAAAGAAATGTTTATGGCTTAAAATAAAAGAAAGTAAAGAGAGATGGAGAGATGGAAGTTTCGGCCAAGAGAGAATAGGAGGAAAATGTGATTTGAACAATATTGAAAGAAAGAAAAAGAGAGAAATGTGGGAGAGATTCGGCCAAACACTTCTTTGCCAAAAATAAAGTGCACAAAAATGCACAAAGATAGATTATAGTTTCGGTTTCAAAAGAGCAAATGAAAGAAAGGAAAATGGTATCATTTGATTCAACAAAAAGAGGCTAAAATCAAAAGCAAAATGCACCAAAATGCACAAGACATATTCGGCCAAAGAGGAGAGCTTTGGGGAGGAAAAGAAAAATGCCAAAGATGTACAAAAATGCTAAAATGACTAACCAATTCCCCCCTAAACTACCTATCAAAATTCGGCCACCCCCTAGCCTTACATGCCGTCCACATACATGGTCTCCCAAGTCAAATCTATCCACCCAACACTTTCCAAAACCAATTCCTTATATCATGCCTTATGCTCTCCCAACCTTTCTTAACTTTAAGAATCTTATCCCCAATATGAAGCTTTCCTTAAACATATATTCAACTTACCAAAAGAAATAGTCCAACCTATCATGAATAAGGTTTGACCGTCCATAAATGCTATGATGCACAAAAATATAAAATTCTCAAAATGCCTTCCATGTTACTCGAACCATTTCCCTCATACCACCTTTCATGCATCTTAACCACCATGCCACTAACTCCACAAGTGTTAGAATTTAACACTTAAATTAACTTAAGTGTCAAGCTCACCTAATCCACTTCAATAAATGAACCATACTAAAATTTATTCTAGCTTCCTAAATAAAATCAAGCCTTCACAAGACTATGCTAACACACAAAATTCCTACCCGAGCCAACACAAAATAATACTCAAATTTCCTAAAGCTCAAGGACCAATCCTACTAGGCCCAATTTCGGGATGTTACATCCATAGTTGAACTACTTTATTTTTCCTTTATTTATTACGGTACAAATTTTTATTAATTAAAGATCAAGTGAAATTTATTTTCAAATAAACTCTAAACGTTTTGTCACCTTAAATAAAGGGTTATTAATATAAGATAAACTTGTTTTCCACTCGAGCCCAACCCAAAAGCAATCTTTCTTTCAAAACACACAGTTTTCCAAAGTAACAAAAGAATTTTGAACCGGTTTACATCGAGGAACATACCAGATCTGGTCAAGGCTCGTGGGCCGGGTTTGGGGTGTTTCAGTTTGGTATCAGAGCCTAGTTTTAAACTCTCGGCCTTGGGTATAAGGCCCAAAACGTTTTCGAAAATTAGGCCGAAAATTTTTTTTGTAAAATAAGCATGTTTTTCTGGCATGGCACCTAAGTCTCCGACCCAAAGTCCACCAAGTAAGTACCCTATCCTTTGTGTGATATCTATTGTGAACTGTAGAAGGGTAGAAATGGAATGGAACGTAGACTAGCATGATAAGTATTTGAACCCTATGACTAGGTTACCCCAACAAATTTCATAAGACTTTAAATGCCTAATTAAACAAACCTGTGCCTAAGTCGCCGAGTTAGGGTGTGGCAACCATTGTGCGCATGTCTAGGATTGGTATTCGGTGGGAGCTTGGTATTTAAGCAGTCCGCGTGACTCACCTCCTCTCCACTCGAATCCTACCTGGTGCGTAGCTTCGGTTCACCCTAACCAAGAGGACTTATTCATAGGCTAAACCCCTAACTAAAACCCGAAAGGGATTAGCCACATTTTTATGGAAACCCTATTTTTAAAATGACTAAATTACCCTTTTGATTTATACAAGCTATCCCATAAAATTTTTCTGAAATATTTCTTGATTTACAAAATTACTAAAATACCCCTAGTGGTAAAATTACAAAAATGCCCTTGGTTTATGAAAGTTCCAAAATACCCACAGTTCTTATTAAAAAAAATTCAGTAATTTATAACAAGTCCAAAAACCCTAATTTGCAAAATATCAAAATACTTTGATTTTGGAAAATTACGAAATTGCCCCTAACTTACAAAATTACCAAAATGACCCTGATTTTCAAAATTTTTGCAACATCACCGATTTGGAAAATAAATGCTCAAAAAGAACCCTCAAGTTTTGCAAATGTTGAAATACCCTTGATTTAGTAAGATTTACAAATTTACCCTGGTTTATTACCAAAATTACCGAAATACCCCATGTAATTTCAAAATTTCCGAAATACCCCCGGGATTTCAAAAATTATCAAAATACCCTTATTGACAAAATCCACAAGGAACCTTATTTTGAATTTTTTTTTACGAAAATACCCCTGTAGGGAAAATTACGAAAATACCCCTGAATAGTGAAAGTGTTCGAAGCCTTGCATATGGACTTAAAGATTGTGCATAGGAAGAATGATATTTTTATAAGATTAGAGTGCGCAGCATAAGCGTAGTGCGGCGAGTTAAGATGTATGATTAATCGTTAGTAAGTAATTTCGAGGACGAAATTATTTTTAAGGAGGGTAGAACTGTAACATCCTAGATTAGGGGTTATGCGTTCGTGCGTAATTCATGAGATAGTGGGCTCAGTGGGTGTGTTGGATGTGTTCTGAGGAGTTTTAGGAACCCTAAGATGTAAGGAAATGTCTTGTCCTGGAAATGTAGGGAAATGTCCTGGAAATGTTAAGTTTCAAAAGAGGAAATTGAACATTTCTGGAAACTTGGAAATGTAAGAAATGTTAAGTTCAAAAGAGGAAAGTGGACATTTCTGGAAACTTGGAAATGTAAGAAATGTTAAGCTCAAAAGAGGAAAGTGAACATTTCTGGAAACTTGGAAATGTAAGAAATGTTAAGTTTAAAGGAGGCAAACGAACATTTTTGGAAACTTGGAAATGTAAGGAAATGTAAGGAAATGTAAGGAAATGTAAGGAAACGTTTTAGGAAGAGTTAAGTCTCAGGTTAAGAGAGGGAAGTAAAGCAGGGTGGCCTTAAGAAAATTTATAGGTGAAATATGACATACAATTGGGCTTGTCTAAGTGGCTTGGAGGTGCCACTTAGGGCCTCTAGAGTTGACGCCACAAGCAGGTGCAATTGGGCCTGGGTTCGAGTCACTTGGGGAGCAAATAAAAGAATTTTATTTTGGTGCCAGGAACAAGAGAAGTGGACGGCATTAAGGCTCTATAGGGAGGTGTTTTATTGTTGTTAAAATTCGGCAAATAGATGGATAAATGATGGTTTTTTATTGATATTTTTATTAAGAGATAAGAGATAATTATTGGATTAAGTTTTAGGTGATAATTAAAGTGATAAAGCTATCAAAATAGAAGAGTGATGGCCAAGTAAGGGAGTCTTGGCCTAGTAAATTCGGCTATAAAAGGAAAAGAGAGGCCATTCTGCATTATTTTCTTTTTCCTTGAAGACTCTGCCGAAATTCTCTAGCAAATTTCTCCATTCTTTTCTTTCTTCTCTCTGCCGAATTCTCTCTGCTCATCATCCTCTTTTTCTTTTTTGATTCTCTTTGGCTGAATCCTTCTACACCCTATTCTCTTATTCTTGTTCTCTCAATCTCCTAAAAGCCGAATATTGCTGAGGATTCAAGCCAAGGTGTGTCGACTACAACATTAGGGGAGGAATTTCGGGATATCAAGTGTTACCGATTTCAATATTAAAGGTAAGGATCTTATTGACATCGTTTTGGTTCTTTTCTTTAAGCCGAAATTTAGATTCTCATGCCATCCATATCTTTGGCCGACACTTTGAAGGGCCTTTCGGGATTTACCACGTGTCGACTACAAGGAAGGTGAAATTTTTTTCCCCGAAGGTGCACCATAGGCCGCGTGTTCCCTAGTTATTCGGTGAGTTTCGGGATTTAAAAGCAAGGTAAGTACATATATGTACATTCGGCCAAAGGTCTATTTCATAATTAAGATTCATTCAAAAACCGAAACTAATCTATTCAAGTAATCTAGTGATTGCCGATTTCAAGAAAGAAGGATACAAAGTTTCGGGACTTGATTCTTAAGTCAACTGGCAACAAGGTAAGTTTTAGTGTACTAATCCTACTAGGATTTGGATTTATGGCCGAATGGCTCTTTACTAAGTATTAAATGATTGATTAAATGTAGAGATCTAAGATCTAAGGCATTAGATCAAGCTTTTCGAGATTTGGATTGGAAACCTTAAGCAAATCAGGTGTGTACCTCACACTATTTCTTGACACATTTATGGCAATAATTAATATATGCATGTTTATAAGAATATGAATATGGCTAAGGTACCATGCTATGGTACAAAAGTACTCAGGTACGTTTCCTACTCCTACTAGGATTATGAATATATGTTATTTTTAACATGTGAAAAGTGATAAGAATGTGAATTAAGGCATGATGTGCATGATATGTATGATATGGGCATATGGGTTATTAAAAAGGGGAAGTGAATGTGGTGACCTAAGACCACGATATCTGAATGTGGTGACCTAAGACCACGATATCTGAATATGGTGACCTAAGACCACGAATTTTATAAGGGTGATGAGCACGTCGACTGCAGCGACTGCCTTCGATGGTGTGTAGCGGATGGAGGGTTGACTTAGTAGTCCCCACGGTGTGCAGGTTGGTACGGGTGATGTGTAGCGGATGGCTCATAGGTTTTGGTTCGGGTTGCATCATTAAGTGTACATTATGATATGTATGAATATGATTTGTTATGCCTGAATTTGTTAAGACTTAGTGTTTGTGTACACATTGAGTCTGTTTGACTCACCCCGTTGTGGGAACCTTTTTCAGGTGACGATCAGTAATGGACCGGGTCGACAGGAGCTTAAAGGTGGCCATGCATAGCAAGAAAATTTTATTATTTGGACTTTTATTTTATTTAAGCACTTTAATTTATTTTTGAGAATTATTTGATGTAATAAGGCCATAGTTGAACTACTTTATTATTCCTTTATTTATTACGGTACAAATTTTTATTAATTAAAGATCAAGTGAAATTTATTTTCAAATAAACTCTAAACGTTTTGTCACCTTAAATAAAGGGTTATTAATATAAGATAAACTTGTTTTCCACTCGAGCCCAACCCAAAAGCAATCTTTCATTCAAAACACACAGTTTTCCAAAGTAACAAAAGAATTTTGAACCGGTTTACATCGAGGAACATACCAGATCTGGTCAAGGCTCATGGGCCGGGTTTGGGGTGCTTTAGATATATTGGAAACTTAATATCGAAACATACCTATTGTTCTCTTCAAAATTTCGGCACATGCAAGTATCCCAGAGAAGTTTCGGTTTCCAAATATGAAGGTTTGACTAAGGTGAGATTTCGGCTATGAATGAAATTTTCGGCTTTTGTAGAAAATACTGACGAGAGGAGAAAATATCTAGGAAGCTTTGGTTTTGAAAAGAAATTAAAACAAATGGAAAAAGAGAATTTCGGCTAGGTGAGGAAGAAGAGAGAAAAATTGAATGAAAGGATGATCACTTGGCTTATATAGATTTCGGCAATACACTCCCCCTCCCAGAGTTGGATTTTCGGCCAACTCTATTGTCATCTGATAGCTTTTATCCCACCTATTATCTTAATCCCTTAGCTCCTCAAAAATAGCCCTCATCTTTCTCTTCATTGTCTTCCTATTTATCAAGAAAATAAAAGAATTAAAATCCCTAAATTGTAGCAAGTGTGCCGTCCACCCCTAAGGCTCCTAGGTGCCGAATTTTAGACCCAAAATTTGGGCTTCAGGTGGCCACAAACTGGGCCTCTTCCCCTTGCCTTTCGACGCCAACTCCTCTTTCCTCCTTATGGCATCATTTCCTTCTGGGCTTCAAGCCCAAAATGCTCATTAAACTACTTAGAATTTTATTTTAACCCAAGTAAGCTTAAACATAATATTTAATTTAAGCCTCAGCTCTAAACCTAAATTTCCAACTTTTAACATATGAAACAAACACCACATATAAATGCACAGGCCTATATTTAGTATATTACAGTTCTACCCCTCTTAAAATAAATTTCGTCCTCGAAATTTACCTGATCAAAAGAGATGGGGATACTGCTGTCGCATAACATCCTCTGGCTCCCACGTCGCCTCTTCTGCCCCGTGATTTTGCCATAGAACTTTGACCAAAGGAAGGGACTTCCTTCTCAACACTTTTATATCTCGATCCAAAACTCGTACTGGTTCCTCCTCAAAAGATAAATCTGGCCTTACTTCAATTTCTTCCACTGGCACTTTGTGCGATGGATCAGATCGATAACGTCTCAGCATCGAGACATGGAACACGTCATGTATCTGCTCCAACTCTGAAGGCAACTCCAAACAATAGGCCACTGGCCCCACACGTTCTAACACCCTATAAGGCCCGATAAATCGGGAACTTAGCTTACCCTTTCATCCAATCCTCATTACTTTCTTCCACGGAGATACCTTCAAGAAGACTTGGTCTCCTACTGCGAATTCCACCTCCTTCTGCTTTAGATCCGCATAAGATTTCTGCCGATCAGACGCTTCCTTCAATCGAGTCCGTATTAACTTCCTCTATTTCCGAAACTAGTTCCGGACCCAATACCTGACGTCCACCCAACTCCGTCCAACAAGTTGGAGTACGACATCTCCTTTCATATAATGCTTCATACGGTGCCATTTGAATACTAGTTTGATAGCTATTATTGTACGCGAATTCAGCCAAGGGTAAATGCTCCTCCCAACTACCCATAAAATCGATGATGCAACCCCTTAGCATATCCTCCAAGATCTGAATTACCCTCTCAGACTGACCATCAGTCTGTGGGTGAAAAGCAGTACTGAAGTCTAACCTTGTTCCCATTGCTTGATGAAGAGCCTTCCAAAATCGTGACGTGAACCTTGGGTCCCTATCCGATATGATCGATACTGGTACATCGTGTAATCTTACAACCTCAGCCACGTACAACTTAGCCAACTTTTGTAGAGAGAAATCCACTCGAATCGGTATGAAGTGAGCAGACTTCGTCAGCCGATCCACAATTACCCAAATTGAATCTTTCTTAGTGGGCGTGAGGGGTAACCCACTAACGAAATCCATCGTAATTCTTTCCCATTTCCATTGGGGAATCTTCACCGGTTGCAACAACCCTGAAGGCAACTGGTTTCAGCTTTGACTTGCTGACACGTTAAACACTTCCCCACATATTCCGTAACTTCTCGCTTCAAACCTGACCACCAGAACTGGTCTCGCAAATCCCGATACATCTTAACTCCTCCAGGATGCATAGCATAGGGGCTACTATGCGATTCCCGAAGAATCATCTGCCTTAGCTCCTCATCTTTTGGCATACAAACCTTCCCACGGAAACACAAAACTCCATCATTGTTCAGACTATAGTCCCCTACTTCACCTTCCTGCACTTGTCGGATTCGAGTACTTAAAACATCATCCAAAAGTTGCTTCTTCTTGATTAGACTTGTCCACATAGGTCTTACTTGTAGCTCAGCCACCAAACTACCATCCTCATACAAACTAAGATGAGCGAACATCGCCCTTAGGTCTGTTATCACCTTCCTACTCAACGCATCTGCCACCACATTGGCCTTGCCGGGATGGTATTCAATCGAGCAATCATAGTCCTTCAAGAGCTCGATCCACCTACGTTGTCGTAAATTTAACTCCTTCTGAGTAAGGAGATACTTCAAACTTTTATGGTCGGTGTAAATTACCGACTTTTCCCCGTACAGGTAGTGCCTCCAAATCTTCAGAGCAAACACTACCGCCGCCAATTCCAAATCATGCGTAGGGTAGTTCAACTCATGCGGTCTCAACTGTCGAGATGCGTATGCCACAACTTTCCCATCTTGCATCAGCATACACCCTAACCCTGTGTGTGACGCATCATAATAGACGATAAATTCTTTCCCGCTTCTGGCTGAATTAACACCGGTGCTTCCGTCAGAATTCTCTTCAACCTCTCAAAGCTCCCCTGTTATTTGTCAGTCCATACAAAAGATACTCCCTTCCTCAACAACTTAGTTAATGGTGCCGCGATTGAAGAGAACCCCTCAACGAACCTTCGATAATATCCCGCCACAGACTTCGGCGATTTCCAATTTAGCACAGCTTCAATTTTCCGATGTTCTACCCTAACCCCTTCGGCGGAAACTACATGCCCTAGAAAAGTCACCTCCTTCAGCCAGAATTCACACTTACTGAACTTTGCGTACAGCTGCTTTTCTCTCAGAATTTGCAACACCACTCGAAGATGTGCATCATGCTCCTCCTCTGACTTGGAATAAACCAATATATCGTCAATAAACACTACGACGAACCGATCAAGGTATGGCTGAAACACCCGATTCATCATATCCATAAATGTTGCTGGCGCGTTCGTCAAACCGAACGGCATTACCAAAAAATCATAATGACCGTACCGAGTCCGAAACGCCGTCTTATGAATATCTCCTTCTTTAACCCTTAATTGATGATATCCCGACCTTAAATCAATCTTAGAAAAGACCGAAGCTCCTTTGAGCTGGTCGAACAAATCGTCGATTCTCGGTAATGGGTACTTATTCTTAATCGTCAACTTATTCAGTTGACGATAGTCCACGCACATACGCATGGATCCGTCCTTCTTTTTCACGAATAGAACTGGTGCTCCCCATGGAGACACACTCGATCGGATGAATCCTCGATCCAATAACTACTGAATCTGAGCTTTGAGCTCCACCAGCTCTGTAACACTTCAAACCCGGCCTAGACGTTACGACCAGATCTGGCATGTCACACGAAAGAAATGTCAAAAAAAACTGTGCGTTCGTTAAAAAGTTCGTATTCTTTATATTTGTTGTGAAAAATCGAGTTTAAATAATTTTGAATAAGAAACGGTTTATTATCACTTTAGGAAAATCCCATATTGAACATTTAATAATAATAGGTAGTAATAAAATTAAAAGCTAAACCAAATAAAATACCCAAGCTAAAGTTATATTGGCCTTATTACATAACAAAATCCCAAAATTAAAAGTAAGTTTAAATAAAAGAAACGAGTTTACAAGAAAACATTGCAGGGCCACCACAAGTCTGCCTCAACTCCCAAATCCGCGATCTAATGATTACCTGAAACATTTAAAAAGAGGGGGGTGAGTTTACGAAAACTCAGTGTGCAATTCCCCTTACCACGATAACTGGGCCTAGGCCCATAGTACTATATTAGCCCAATGTCATGGCATATCAAGAATGAGTGCAATGCAATGAATCCACATGATTCCACAAATGGGCTTGGCCCCAAATCTATATAAATCCACATACCACACATGATTATGCAAAATGCACCCAACCCAGCCTAGGGTCCATCCTCTACACACCCCCGTATCCAGCCACCACACACCAGGGGATTACTAAATCGACCCTCCAACTTCTACACACCAATTCGGCAATTAATGCCATCCACTGAGTGGTCGAGCCACTGGTCCACGTGATCAAATCACAATATAATCCACAACGTGACCGTAGTCAACGACAATCCACGATGTAGGCCGTAGCTAACATCAATCCACGATGAGGCACTCAGCCATCACCAACCACGATGTGGCACAAAGCCGACACCAATCCACGATGAGGCACAGAGCCGATCATCAATCCACGATGAGGCACGAACCCAGGATCAATCCACGATGAGGCACATAGCCAACATCAATCCACGATGAGGCACGAAGCCAACATCAATCCACGATGTAGCTCAAGGCTGACATCAATCCACGTACATAAATGTACACCCTTTCCTTCATTAAATATAACCCGATCCCCATATACACACAATATATTATGATGAAATGACAATGTAATCATTATGAACATATCAGACAACGTATGAAACGAATTACCATCATAATCAGAATATAATATACAACATAATCAAGCTAACCAACCTCTAAGAGTATAACAGTAATTTTACCTACCAAGGGTATTTTCGTAATTTACCCACCAAAGGTATTTTCATAAATTCGCACCTGCAATGGCCTTTCCGAAGGCCTAATGTCACCCCGAGCGACTCAGCTACCATTTCGGTCCTTACCGGACTATTCGGCCTAAAACCCGATTTCAGCCCATTTGGGCCCACACGCTCGTGTGGCCCACCTAGCACAAATCTAGCCACGTATATAAGTTCCACCTAGTCTAGTTCACTATATACTATACAATCGCACATTTTACCCATAAGGGCCCATGGGCCCATTGGGCCCACTTCGGCCCATCGCGGCCCAAGCAGCCCCAACCCACAAGAATACTACTGTTGGCCTCAACTATCGCGTCGAAGCCCCACACATGCGCTCGCACGCTCGTGTGGCTACTATTGCCGTGATCGGCACTTCGACATTTGCCGCTCTACAGCTAGAGTAGAGAGAGTTACACACCTGATAGGACTCTGGTGTTAATCCGCGCTCCAACCACTCCTGTGCCCAAACGCCCTCCAAGATGTGTTTACTCTCCTCCTAGGATGCTCTTTATATAGCTAGCTCTTCACCTTCATTCTTTGTGTCTTTCCGATGTGGGATCCCTTCGCCAATAGAGTTTGAATTCAACTAAAACTCTTACCGTCCAATCCGCAAAATAAATACTCCCTTGATTCTCATGAGATTCGAACCCAGGCTCCCTTGCAACATAATCCATGCCACTAACCACTTGGCCACAAGCTCCTCTTGTGTCTTAAACCATGCGCAACTAAATATAAACTATGGCCCAAATTCTAAGATCCAAGTAAAAAGAAACCAAAATGCAAAAGCCAAGACTTGAACCTTGGACCTCCTTCCTTCCCTTGTGGCGTCACCCCCTTGTCTCTTGTGTGGCGTCACTTTGCCACTACACCACACACTCCACTTGTGTCATTTTCTCCACATTTTATTCTTAAGGCCTACCTGCCAACTTCTAGGGTTTTTTTCACCTAAAACCAAAATTTCCCTAAATCCAAAGTTTGATCCCAGGACTTCATAGAAGCCCTCCAACCTTCCAAAATCACTTACCTAATAAGTCTAACTTGCATTAATATCATTCTCTAAAATTTTAAACGCTACTACTCCTAAGGCCCATTGGGCTCAATCCTACTAGGCCCAATTTCAGGATGTTACAAGCTCCTTCGGCGCCATTCGATAGGCAATAGATACCGGAGCCATACCCGGGAGTAGTGCTATTCCAAACTCCACCTTGCGATCCGGGGGTAATCCTGGTAACTCCTCTTGAAAGACGTCTGCAAAATCCTTGACTGTTCGAACCTCATCGATAGTCACCTCTTTAGCATCCAAAGCACTAATAAAAGCTAAAAAGGCGTTACATCCCTTCCGAATCATCTTAACAGATTTCAATACGTTGGACAAATAGTTCCTTCTTTCTCCTAACACAACCACCTCCCCGCCTTCCGGGGTACTTAACACCATGCGCTTAGTCCCACAATCCAACTTAGCACGATGCTTTGACAACCAATCCATTCCTAGGATAAGATTGAACTCTCCGAATGGCAATTTCATTAAGTCTGCCGGAAACGCTACCCCTTGAGTCTCTAAAGGTACATCCTTAAATAGCTTGTCCACTACCCTAGATTGTCCTAGGGGACTAACCACAGTCATCTTCCTAGTAGTTGTTTCAGAATCTATACTTAAGGTCTCAGATATCGAACATGCAACATAGGAGTGGGTTGACCCAATATCAATCAAAGCAAGCAGAGGCCTATCAGTAATAAGAAACGTACCGGTTATGACATCCGGTGCATCGCCATCCTCCTGTCGTCGAACTGCATAAACTAGACCCTGCTGCCTTGCATCTACATTTCCGGCACCTCTACCAGGTGCTCCACGACCATGACCAGCCCCATTTCCTCCTCTACCCGCACCCCGACCCCTTGGTCCAGGCTGATCACCTCTCCTCACTTGATCAGCACCTCGGCCCGCTGGCTGCCCCCGATCCATCTAGGGACAGTCCTTAATCAGATGTTCTGTGGATCCACACGTAAAGCATCCACCTGTTTTTATTCTGCACTCCCCATAATGCGTCCTCCCACATGTAGAACATGCTTGGTTTTGACTTGTCGGAGCACGAACTGGCCCATCAGCCCTAGGCCTCTTCTGAAAATTCCCAGATGCTCTTGATGACCCAAAACTCCTCTTACTCTTACCCCGATCCTTATCCCTTTCTTGTTTCTCAACCCGTTTCACTTCCTCAGCTATTTTAACCTTATCTACCAAAACAGCAAAAACTCTCTCTTGTTGCGGTGCTATCAGAACCCTTAACTCATTTCGCAGCCCATCCTCGAATCGAACACAACGTTCATACTCCGTTGCTACCATTCCCCGAGCGTAGCGGCTCAAATGCAGAAACTCTGCCTCATATTCAGTCACAGTCTTACTTCCCTGTACCAAGTTCAAGAATGCCTTCCTTTGTGCATCGATATAACTGGCCCCAATATACTTTCCCTGGAATGACTCCTTAAAGAAATCCCAGTCAATAAGATCTGCAACAATACCTTCTTTCACCGTGAGCCACCACTGGTAAGCCTCGTCTCGAAGAAGAGACACGACCCCTTTTAACTTCTCCTCCACCGTAAGATCTAAGTCATCCATTATACGCTCAGTCGCTTCCATCCAATACTCAGCTGTGTTAGGGGCTACACCAGAAACTCCCCTAAACACTTCTGCTCCATTGGCCTTAAGCCGCTCTGGCACAGGTTTCTGGGCTCTTGTGCCCATGCTTACTCCAGCAACTCTCTCTAGGACTCGCAACATCGCCTGGGATACAGTATCATCTCCGGTCGCTTGATCCCGTAACTCTCCCTCCACAGCTGGAGGATCCGACAGTTAGTTTCCTGACCCATGGCCAGACCCTACTGGCTCAGACAAGGTCATCCTACCCCTACCGCGTCCACGCAGCGGACGTCCTCGACCCCTTGTACTCATTCTTCCGAGTTGCGTTTATCTGATTAAGAATTTTATGAATCATTATTTCTTTCCACTGATTTATCGCGAACAGTCTTATGATTAATAGTTTTAAAAAGTAGTTCTTTCGAATTCATACACACACTACAGTCTCAAGTTCATTCATTCAATCATCAACATTCATGAACTCGCGTTCATTACAGAAAAGTGTTGTTGATGTTGTTGTTGTTTTCACTACCCAGGGGTATTTCTGAAATTTTATCCTACAGGGGTATTTTTGTAATTTTTCAAAATAAGGTCCTTGTTGATTTTGTGAAGTAAGGGTATTTTGGTAACTTTGCAATCCTGGGGGTATTTCGGTAATTTTGAAATTTGGGGGTATTTCGGTAATTTTGAAATCCGGGGGTATTTCGGTAATTTTACAAACTAGGGGTATTTTGGTCATTTTGCAAAACAAGGGTAGTTTGGTAATTTTTTTTCAAACTTTGATGTTGTTTGTTGTTTTTTTTTCAAACAGGGGTACTTTTGGAAAAACTAATTTCATGGTCCGAGTTATTCTTGTAAACGTGAGATTTTCAGGTAAATTTTCGAAACATAGGTATTTTATAAGTTCATGGTTGGTTGGAAATTTTCACAAATCAAAAATGTTTTGAAAATTTTACAAAACCTTGGGATTTTTTTTTTCAAAAAAAAAAATAGGGTGGTTGGTCCCTTTCGGGTTTTAGTCATAGGGTTTAGCCCATGCACAAGTCCTTGTAACTAGGGTGAATAGTCACTACGCACCAGGTAGGATTCTAGTGAAGAGGAGGTGAGTCGCTAGGACTACTTAAGTACCAAGCTCTCCCTGAATCCACTCCTAGCCATGCGTATGCCCATTGCCACACCCTAACTCGGCTAAGGTGGACAGTCACTACGCACCAGGTAGGATTCCAGCGAAGAGGAGGTGAGTCACTAGGACTGCTTAAATACCAGGCTCTTCCGGATCCTTCCTAGACATGCGTATGACGGTTACCACACCCTAGCCTTGCGGCTCGTTAACGGGTTTGTTCAGTGAAATTAAGTGTTATGAGATTTTAGAAGTTGTTCAACTAGGCCTAGAGTCCATCAAGTTCTAATCTAACTATTCTACGTCCCATAAAGCCCATTAAGCCCACATAAATATATCACACAATGGTTCAGAATACTTACCCGGCGGACTTGGGCCGGAGACGCAGGTGCCATGCAGAGCTAAAAACCTGTTATTATTTAAAAACATGTATATTTTGAAAGCCCACCTTTAGAAAACATTTTGAGCCCAAAAACCTCCAGAGCCGAGTTTTAAACCGGGCTCTGATACCAATTTGTAACACCCCAAGCCCGGCCCAATTGCTACGATCGGATCTGGTATGTCACTAAGAAAATTTTTGTCAAACATGTCGTATTTTTCAGAAAAGCCCAAATATATTTTATATAGAATATGCCTTTGTAAAATAAAACCGAACTTAATTACATGCCTTAGTTTAATTAAAATAAAAATTTTAATAACTAAAAGTAATAAAAGCCCATAATAAAACAAAATATAAACTAGTGGCCCGTGGCCTTATTACATCGAAGTTTAAAATCCATTAATTAAAATGCAATATAAAATAATTAACTGGAGTCTTTTTGCCAAATCTTCATATTCTTCTGCATGGCCACCTTGCGTTCCTCTCCAGCCCGGTCCGAAGCACTAGGTATCACCTGAAATGTTAATTAAAAGGGTGAGTCACGAGACTCAGTGTGCAACCCTCATGCACCACTAGATTTTGGGCCTTAGGCCCATAAAACAGATTAATAATTTCATTCATTTAAATAACAAATAGTATGCAAGGCCCAACCCGTTTGCCTAGGTTTCCATCCGCTACACGCCCCCGTACCAACCGTTCACACCATTGAGGATTTCTACAATCGACCCACACCGCTACACGCGAAGATGGCAGTCATGCTGCTCATCAACATATTATGGCCGAAGCCCTTATAACAGATCACGGCATTAGCCGCTACAACATGTAACAGATCACGGTATAAATTGCTACACATATAACGTATAACTTCCTCCTTTCATCAACCCAACCCATGCAATCATATACAAGCAAATTACTTATAACATTTAATCAGATTATTCACTGACCTGGCGATTTGCGTTACCCTTTTTGGGCTTCCCACATTAAGTCGAGATTTCGGCTTTTATCATAACATATAAACTTATGAACATATATTAATAATTAGTTCTAGATGGTGGGGAAGTATTACACACCTGATATCGCAAAAAGTCCAATATCCCTAATTGAAACCCTTGTTATCCGAATCTACTACCTTCAACCTAAAGCCTTGCTCAAAAGCCGAAAAACACATAAAGATTTAGCCTTTCTACAATCGGCCAAGGTTAATAGATCCCAAATCACATGTTAATACTAATAAATCCCCTTACCTTGATTTAACACGACTTGAGTATTACTGATCTTTAACTTAAAGATCTAGGCGTTGAACTCCTCTTTAGATCCGAAAATGCCGGAAAAATAAGAAAAACCTTTGATTAGATTCTACATAGTCATTCGGCTAGAAACCTTGAAAAGTTGGAGATATATTGGAAACTTAATATCGAAACATACCTATTGTTCTCTTCAAAATTTCGGCACATGCAAGTATCCCAGAGAAGTTTCAGTTTCCAAAGATGAAGGTTTGACTAAGGTGAGATTTCGGCTATGAATTAAATTTTCGGCTTTTGTAGAAAATACGGAGGAGAGGAGAAAATATCTAGGGAGCTTTGGTTTTGAAAAGAAATTAAAACAAATGGAAAAAGAAAATTTTGGCTAGGTGAGGAAGAAGAGAGACAAATTGAATGAAAGGATGATCACTTGGCTTATATAGATTTCGGCAATACACTCCCCCTCCCAGGGTTGGATTTTCGGCAAACTCTACTGTCATCTGATAGCTTTTATCCCACCTATTATCTTAATCCCTTAGCTCCTCAAAAATAGCCCTCATCTTTCTATTCATTATCTTCCTATTTATCAAGAAAATAAAAGAATTAAAATCCCTAAATTGTAGCAAGTGTGCCGTCCACCCCTAAGGCTCCTAGGTGCCGAATTTTAGACCCAAAATTTGGGCTTCAGGTGGCCACAAACTGGGCCTCTTCCCCTTGCCTTTTGACACCAACTCCTCTTTCCTCCTTATGGCATCATTTCCTTCTGGGCCTCAAGCCCGAAATGCTCATTAAACTACTTAGAACTTTATTTTAACCCAAGTAAGCTTAAACAGAATATTTAATTTAAGCTTCAGCTCTAAACCTAAATTTCCAACTTTTAACATATGAAACAAACACCACATATAAATGCACAGGCCTATATTTAGGATATTACAATTTGTGTTTTTGTTTATTTAGTAATTTTTTTAATTTGAATGTATGTTTTGTTTACTGATAATCTGGTGGAGCTCTGACACATTTAAATTTAATGGTTATTTTCGATTGCCAATAATTTATTCGGTAACAGGTTCAAATTTGTTATGTAAGTATTTCCGTTGACTGTGGTAGGATGATAACGAGTTCAAATTAATTTTGCAACCAACGAGTAGATTATTTGGGGGTCCCTAGGGTAATAGGATGTCTGAAGGTTTCAAGGAATCCCAAATTGAGCCACATGGGTGAGATTATCAATATCGGCAACATTCGAGCTACAAGATAATAACACCGCAAAAGTCGCTCTTGTTGCGATTAAACAATTTATTTTTCAATTTGTAAGACATAATGATGTTGGTCTTGAACAAAATAGTTTAATTATGTTTTGTTTGTAAGACAATTTTGTCGGTCTTGAACAAAATAGTTTAATTATTTTTTAGTATTGAGAAAGTTGCTCGTGTTGTAAAATTATATATTGTAAGTTAAGTGAAACTATTTTAGAATGTTTGAAATGTAAAATTATATTTTGTAAAATATAATTTTCATGTAAATCATTTTTGTAATGTGAGATCAAGAAAAATTAAAGGGACATTCTTAACAGAAATCAAGAAATAGAGGACCAAAAAATAAAGAAAGTTTAGAAAAAAATGAGAAAAAAAAGTGAGGAATTGAATTGGTACGAAAAAAATAGAAAAGGTTTATTTGTAAAAAAAATAAACTAGGATATTTTGAAAAGAAAAAAATGAAAATATTAAAATAAATATTATGAGAGGTCACATTACATCAGTCACGTCAATGACGTTAGTGATGTGATTGGTCTAATTAGCTTCATAATTAATGGCTTAAAAAAAGTAGAAGCAGAGATGAGAGAAGAGACTATCAATAGCTTAATGAGAGAAGAGGCTATCAATAGCTTAAAAGGAATGGTGAGGCTTTGGTCCCCTTAAAATTTTGAAGTAGAAGAAAAAGAAGAAGAGGAGAGAAGAGAGAAAAAAAGAGAATTGTATTTATTTTGAAGTTAATAAATACAAGATAAATACAAGTTAGGTATGTATAACTATTTTGATGTGCATGTATTATATTAAAAGTAGTTATTTTAATGTAATAATCAACCATATTTAATCTATATATTTTTTTAAAAAAATTATACAGATATTGAAATGTCTATCCGAATAAACACAGATCACACTTCATCGAGGATTAACAAAACAGTAAAATTTTTGTTTAATTATATGTAAATATATAATTTCTTTAATTATACGTATATATATTATCATACATTTGAAAATTTTTATGTTAAAAATAAATAAAATAAATAAAAACTACATTATTATACGCAATTCATGGTAAAGTTAAAGTAAATAATGAAACCAAATTTAGATTAAGGTTCTCCTCTCAAAATCACGTTTGGAAAGTCATGCACTTTATCTTTTAAAATTTTGAAATTATTCATTTCTATTCTATTTAAATTTAATATAAGTTCTAACTGTGGCATTATTAAGTAATGTGCATGGAATCTCTATATATTTATAAGCATGAGTTATTACAAAGATAATTTTTTTTATAGAGGGATAAGATTTTTTTTTTTTTGAAAAAATATGAAGATGCCAAAGCTACAAATTTTGTATTGATTTACAAATTTTTAGGAGGGCTCAATTTTTTTTTATTTCATTTAATGAGGGAGTTAAATGGGGTTAAATTGAATTATTCTTTTTCTGGGATCTTATTTGAATTATTTTTTTATTAGCAAATTTCAATTTCTTTAATGAGTTAAGCAAATAGATATATAGTATATAATATGTACGAAGAAGCAAATAGATTTGAGAATTACTTGAAAACATTGACATTTATATGTTTAAATTATATAGATATTTGATTTATCATATTTTTTATAAAAATTTTACCATACAGGATGGGTATTCAGTTTTGAGGTTGCAGTTTCATTTTCCCAAGTACGATCCGGACGAGCGAATCATGCCATACTTATGAACTGAGGGCGAAGTTAATATCTGCCTTGGTTGAGCGGTGGTGGCTAGAGACCCACACCTTCATTGTAACATCCTGAAATTCGGGATTTTATGTTTTATATTATACATGCGATAGGGTAGTTAAGAATGTTAATTGTATATGTTTAGGGGTCCTAAGAAGGCTTGGGGTTGAGTTGGGCCTTAGCACAATTTTTGTGTTTAAGCACTTTAAGGAGAAAAGGTAAGTGGCATCAAGACTTAAGGGAATAAGTGT
Source organism: Gossypium australe (assembly GCA_005393395.2). Taxonomy (NCBI): domain Eukaryota; kingdom Viridiplantae; phylum Streptophyta; class Magnoliopsida; order Malvales; family Malvaceae; genus Gossypium; species Gossypium australe. The sequence continues at coordinate 41,226,712 of CM016616.1, forward strand.
GAATTTTACTAGCACAAGAGGAGCAAAGTGGTGAGGCGTTACATGAAGAGGCTTAAGGGGTGGAATTTGAATCCCACCTTTGCAAATTTTGATTAATTTTTTTGTGCTTCTTTCCAAAGTGTCGGCCATGGCTATAAATAAGGAAAGGAAGACTTTCTAATGATGGTAAGAAGACTAAGGAATATGATAAGGAGGAAAACAAGGGAAAAACAAGGAAAGAAATAAAGGAAAGGGATAAGGTGGGGGGACATGTTGGCCGAATTTTTGGAAGGTGTTTGGGATAGAATTTTTGGTCAACCATGACCTTTTTGGTGCTAAGGATACATGGTTTTGGGAGGGGGACTTGGGAACCGAATTTCCTATAGTCATTTTGCAAGGTTTTAGTGCATGAAAGGCTTGTTTTCTTTTTAGCATTTTTGGTGTTTTCTTTTCCAATTCTTTCTCTTTTGATTGCCAAAACACTCAAACCAATTTTGTTCATTTTTCTTTTGGTGTTAGCCGAAACTCTCTAATACTCTTTTGCCCATCTCTTCTTTTCTTTTTGACCATTTCTTCAACCTTTCTCTCTTTTCTAAAATCGACATTACTTTGTGGCCGAAACTTGTTTGTGCATTTCTCTCCATAGCCGAACCTATTATCACCTTACCTCTTCATTATTTCTTTTTCTTTCGTGTTGGGCACTCTCTTCTTTGATTGAATTGGTAAGTGGTTTCATTCTTCTCTTTTCATTTCCTCTTCTCCCTAGCCGAATGTATGTCTATTATCATTCGGTTATTTCACTTTGTTCTAAACCGAAATATCACTCTCTCCTACTCTCTCTCATATCATGTTCTTCTTCTATTGTAGTATTATAGTAGGAAAGCCGAATCTTACATCCTTGTCGATTCATCCGTAGTCATAAGCCCAATCAGTGGAAGTTGGATCTATCATCGTTAAGGTAACGAGTTTCGTCATGGTTTATTTAGATCTATTTCATTGCTCGGTTATGTTGCTATTTGGATCGAAAGTTTGACTAATCGATTATGTTAGGGGCTAAACTACTCATTGGTTCTTCGGAAGTAGTGGTAAGCCGAATCCTACCCCAAAACAACTACTTTCACTCATAGTATTATTCTAACCGAGACTTTTCCAATGGAGGCAAGTGGTAACGATACTAAAGGAAAATCGTTAGGAGGACAAAAAGGGAGTGGACTTGCAATCTCTACTCCTAAGTTCAAACGAAGGGCAGTATCGGCAGTTCGAGATTTTCCACCGGATTCTGGACCATCATCCGATGAGAATAGGCAAATCGTGGTCGTTCACGATACTAAGGGTATGCATTTTAGATCGTTGATTTAGATTTGGATTAAGAAAATCTCTTATTTTAGTTAATCAAGTATTATGGTGTCATAGGTGCCAACGATCAAGAAGGTTTAGTCCTTATCGTAATCAGGTGTGTAATCTCATACCAAAATTCCCGTAGATTCGTGATTCACTAACATGTTGGAAAAATAGATCGTTGTTATTTACAAGGCTAATAATCGTAATATGGCATGAATCGAGTAACTTGCTTAAACAACATAATTTCTAAAGATCTGTCAAAATCGGTATTAAATTGCTAAATTAAAACAATGCCCTTATGGGCTGAATTACCAAAATGCCCCTTATGGGCCGATTTACGAAAATGTCCCTATGGGTTGATTTACAGAAATGCCCCTATAGGCCGATTCGTTAAGAATACCTTAGTGGGCCGAATTATTAAATTACTTTAATGGGCCGATTCACCGAAATTGTTCACTAGATTAGTGATGGTTATATATGTGGATATTTAATTATGTATGTTGCATTTTTACATTTTGCATGGGATGGGAAAATTGTATGGAGAGCAGTGTAGCCTGGTGGCATTGCCACAAATTGTTTATTGTTGTGCTTAAATTATGATTTCAGTGGCTTGACCACAAAAATAAAATACTATAGCAGTTTGACTGCAAATTTGGTGTGAGCGGCGGGGTGGGTTGACTTGATCCCCACATGTGTGATTGGCTGGTCGGGGGTGTGATGGATGGATGGGTTGGGTTGCATACATTTACTTCATATAAATACTATTATGTAAATGGGCATAGGCCCAAGATGTTGCTTTACGGGTTCATGCCCAGTGGATGACAGTAAGGGGATTATACACTGAGTTCTAGTAACTCACCCCATTTTCTTAATCCTTACAGGTAATGCTCGGTAATGAGGACTTGGGCCCATGGATGACTCGGTGGAGGCCATACTTTGGAAATAATGTTTTTGAACAATAGTAAACTTCTTTTCCGTTTTATTTCGTTACTTTTACTGTTTTGGGTTTTAAAGTTGTAATAAGGCCTCTGGGATATGTTTTATTTTGCTCTATGTTTAGACGTACTTAATATCTTTCTTGAATTGTTTTAAATGGAGATTTTCTAAAATCATATATAACGGTTTTCCAAAATTGATTAACAAATGGATTTTATAACAAATATGTACAAATAATAACTTGGATTCTCTTTCGGATTAGCAACAAAATTTTCAAAAGTCCCGGTTTTAAAATATCACAAATTTGAATATCGATTCTTCAATTAACCTCTCGAGATTAGTAGTATTTTTATCTAATATTTCTAATCAAACTTATTTTCTTAACTATAACCAAATAACACATATTTTAATACGAATCACAAGTTCTTTATACATTTTCTTCATGTGACATGTCAGATCCGGTCGTAACGCATGGGCCGGGTTTGGGGTGTTACATTTTATGGTATCAGAGCTTGATTGCAAAACTCGACTGTGGTTTGGGTTCAAAAGCGTTTTCCAAAGCTGTTTGAATTTTAAATTATAAATGCATGTTTTAGTGGAAGTATGGCACCACGGGTATCCGGCACGAAGTCAGTAAGTTTATGTTTTCATTTATGATTATTGTGATATGACGGTGATAAGAAAACTCCACAAAATAGAAATACTCTAGAACTTTTAGCTTTAGGAGCTGAAACTATAGAGATTGAGACTTTAGGATACGTTTTGCGAAAACAACTTTACTTCCTATACTCCATAAAACATTGTTTAATAAACCTTGAATAGCATACTGATTCATAAGACTCTTAATCAGATTAAATCGACTTAGCAAACATGAGCGCTAGAGGACGTGGACGCAGTAGACGTGGCCGTGGTAGAGGCCGAGGTGCTAGAGTTGTATCTGAGGCATCAGGTCATATGCCTGAAATGGATGCACCTGCGTCACCTGTGATTGAAGTTGGGTCACCTGAACGAATGAGAGAGGATGACGCTCTGTCCCAAGCGATGTTGCGAGTTCTAGAAAGGGTTGCTGGGGCAAGAACCGGGTCGGCAGCTCGTGGGTCGATATCGGAGTGACTCAGATCGAATGGGGCTGAAGTTTTTAAGGGAATTTCGGGTGTAGCCCCAAGTGTAGCGGAGTACTGACTTGAGGCGGTGAAGCTGTAATATCCGGGGTTATGGCTTATGCGTTATTGCTAAATTGAATGAAGTAGCATGCTTATGTGTGTTCTGATTGTGTTGCATGAATTTTGAGAACTTTAGAGTGTAGGAAAGTGCCTTAGAAAATATATGATTTTAAGTCTTCAAGGGGAGCTAAGCCTGATAGGCCTTAAGAAAATATGTAGGGGAAATAGGACACAAGAATGGGCTTGGTAGAGTGGCAAGGAGGCGCCACTTAAAGCCCTCACAAGTGACGCCATCAGCAGGGTGAAAAGGGCCTAGGTTCGAGCAGCAAGAGACACATAAAGGAGTTTTATTTTGTAGCCAAGGGGAGCAGTGATGGACGGCATGGGGAGACTTGATGGATGAGTTTTAGATGTGGTTTAATTCCTTCTAAAATTCGGCTAAGGTAGGGAGATAATGGTTGGTTTATTCAGACTATTTTTAAAGGTTAAAGAAGAGGAAAAATAGGAGAAAAGGAAGGGATGAGATAGGGGGAAGGAGAGTTGGCCAGATAGGGGGATCTAGGGGTGATATTTTCGGTAAAAGGGAGGAGAGTGAGGCCATTTGCTTCTTTTCTTCTCCTTTGTGTCTCTGTCGAATTCCTTAGCAAACTTTCTCTTCTTCCTTTATTTTGTCAAAGCCGAAAATACTCCTTGTGCTAGCCGAAACTTCATTGCCAAATTGCTCAACCCTTTTCTCTTTTTCTTTCTTCAAACTCAATCAAAAGCTGAATATTCAAGGGACTCCTAGCCGATTGGTTCATTAAATTCCCAAAAGCCGAAACTTGATGATCAACATCTAGCTATAGCCGAATCTCTCTGTGGGTTCAACAAGGAGCAGTCGATTTCTGTATTAAGGGTAAGGATTCAATTGTCGTCATTTTATTTCTTTTCTTTAAGCCGAAATCAAGACTCTAATGCCATTTATGTTCTTTGGCTGAAACTATAAAGGAGGTTTCGGGATTTGTTATAGTCGACTATAATGAGGAGATCTTCGGGATTTCAACATCTAAGGTAAGAAAAGTATGATCTTAGGCCGAAGGCCATTTATTAAGTTCATTAAGTGACTGAAAATTGGATCTAATATGAGCCTATAGGTATTTCGACAGATACCACATCAAAGTAGCAATTTCCGGATTTAAGATTCACAAGGTAAGTGAACATGAACATTCGGCCAAGGCCATATTTAGTGATTCAGATCTATTTCTTGATTGTTCAAAAGCCGAAAACTAACTGGTTAAGTGATCTAGTATTTGGCCGATTGCAAGGGGGAACATCACGAAGTTTCGGGATTTGATTAGTTACTAAATCGGCAGCAAGGTAAGGATGTTGGTTGCGATAATCCTTCGGGATTTGATTATTTAGCCGAATGGCTTTTTGCTAAAAAGCTTAAGTATTGGCCGAATGTAGGAACTAAGGATCTAGAGCATTAGATCGGGGTTTTTCGGGATTTCAGTGAACGATAGTACCAGGTGTGTAACCCCACACTAACTCTTAAATGATTTATGGTATTATATTAATGCATGTGTTAATAAGAATGTGAACAATATGGCCCAAGGTACCATGCAATGGTACAGAGTATTCAGGTACGTAATTTTTAATGTTATGTTAATAAATGATATGAACATTTGGAATATGGCACATATGTGAACTTTATATGAATGTGAAATAAGGAATATGGCATGATTTATGCATGTTTTGTATGACATATGGGCATATGGGTGATATGGAAAGGGGAAGTGATCTGGTGGTTTTTACCATAATATCTGGTGACTCATGTCACGTAATCTGAATGTGGTGACTTATGTCACAAAATGTTATCTGGTGACCAAGGTCACATATTATTATCTGGTGGCTATGCCACGAATTTATAAGGGCAATATGCCAGTCGACTGCAGCAACTGCCTTCGATGGTGTGTAGCGGATGGAGGGTCGATTTAGTAATCCCCACAGTGTGATTGGTTGGTACGGGTGATGTGTAGCGGATGGTTATCTAGGTTTGGGTTCGGAAATGCATCATTGATTATATGTGATTTATATATGTTTGTATGCCTGAATCGTTGGGGCTTTGTGTTGGCTGCTACACATTGAGTCTGTTTGACTCACCCCGTTGTGGGATATCTTTTCAGGTGATGCTCAGTGATGGGCCGGGTCGGCAGGAACTTAGTGGTGGCCATGCTCAGCTCAGACTTATTTTATTTTGAAGTTATTTTATTTAAGTTTTGGATTTATTTCGGGTTTCGTTTTGATGTAATAATGCCATTGCTATTAGACTGTTTTATGCATGCATTTTAATTGTTTTAGTATGATACAATTTCTACCAAATCAAAGTTTAAGAAATTTTCTTAAAAATAAATTCTAATTGTTTTGGCAACTAATCACAAACGATTTTCAAAATTAAAGGTAAACCTTAAAAACTCGACAATACTTGTAACTCATTGTTGACAAGTACGAAAATAAAGTTTTATTAAAATCTAGACTTTTTAATTCGAACCCAACACAAATCAAATTTTCTTCAAATACACCCAAATTTTCCAAAGTAACCATTAAGTTTTGAACCGTTTTTCTCAAGGAACATACCAGATCGGGTCGAGGCTTGTGGGCCGGGTTTGGGGTGTTTCAGTTTGGTATCAGAGCCCAGTTTTAAACTCTCGGCCTTGGGATTAAAGCCCACAACATTTTCAAAATAAAGCCCAATTACGATTTTATGAAAAATTTTGGAATTAAGCAGGTTTTTATGGCATGGCACCTAAGTCTCCGACCCGAAGTCCACCAGGTAAGTACCCCTAACTGTTGTGCGATTTACTATATGATTTGTATGTGGGAATAAAGGGAACGTGGATTAGTATACTAAGTTATTGAACCCTAGGATTAGCTTACTCCAATACAGAATAACATAAAACTCTAAAGCCTAATTAAACAAACCTGTGTTTAAGTCGCTGAGTTAGGGTGTGGCAACCATTGTGCGCATGTCTAGGATTGGTTTCAGTGGGAGCTTGGTATTTAAGCAGTCCTAGTGACTCACCTCCTCTCCACTCGAATCCTACCTAGTGCGTAGTGACGGTTCACCCTAACCAAGAGGACTCATACACAGGCTAAACTCAATAATTAAAACCCGAAAGGGACTAGCCATACTGTTTTATAAAAACCATAGTTTTAAAAAAAAATCCTCAAATTACCCCTTTGATTTGTAGGAAAATTATTTCTGAAAATTTTTCCAAAATATTCTCGATTTACAAAATTACCCAAATACCCCTGGTTTGCACAAAATTACTAAATACCCTTGGATTATAAAATTACCATATTACCCTCGACTTTTATTAAAATATTCTTACTTTACAAAAATACCAAAAACCCCATTTTACAAAATACCAAGATACCCTAATTTGGAAAATTACCAAAATACCCCTGTAGGACAAATTACGAAAATACCCCTGGGTTAGGAACAGACGAAAATGTTTGAATGGTGAGTATGTGTGGTAGGTACTACTGAATGAATGTATTTCTCTGAATTAGGATAGAAGACTTGGAACTAAAACTCTGGAATGATCGAAAGAACTACTACTAAGCTTCTTTTCATAAAACTTCTTCGCGGATAATCAGTGGAACAAGGACTAATGCATAAAATTTCTTAAACCAGATTAAATCGCGATCGTAGACATGAGTTCTAGGGGACGTGATCGTAGTGTGCGAGGCCATGGTAGAGGCAAAATGGCCGTATCGGAACCCGTTAGGTCTGGTCAAGGGTCCGAGAATGATGTACCAGCACCCCCACCACCAACTGCTGGAGTTGAGCATCAGGATCAAACGGGGGATGATGCAGTATCGCAGGCGATGCTGTGGGTTCTTGAGATGGTGGCTGGAGTAGGTGGAGGTATGGGAGCTCAGAAATCTGTACCCGAGCGACTCCGAGCCAATGGAGCTGAGGTGTTCCGTGGTGTATCTGGTGTGGCACCCAGTACGGCTGAGTACTGGTTGGAGGCGACAGAGCGAATCATGGACGAGCTGGATCTGACTGCTGAGGAGAAGTTGAAAGGAATGGTGTCGCTACTTCACGATGAGTCATACCAATGGTGGCTCACAGTTCGGGATGGTGCTACAGCTGAGGAACTCACTTGGGAGTATGTTAAGGCGGCGTATCAGAAGAAGTATGTTGGAACTAGTTATGTTGATGCGCAGAGGAAGGCATTTCTGGGGCTGGTTCAAGGGAACAAGTCTGTAGCGGAGTACGAGGCTAAATTCTTAATGTTGAGCCGGTATGCTCGAGGGATCGTGGCTACGGAGCATGAACGATGTGTCCGGTTTGAGGACGGACTGAGGGATGACCTGAGGTTGTTGATAGCTCCACAGCAGGAGCGGGAGTTTGCCGTGTTGGTAGAAAAGGCCAAGGTAGCTGAAGGGATTAAGGACTCTGTGAGACAGAATACGGATCGGAATAGGCAAAAGAGAGGTTTTGGATCGTCAGGGTCATCTGGGAATGTTCAAAAGAGGCATCGAGTTAATGGGTAGCGAGGACAGTAGGCTGCTACGGGAGGACAGTACCGTACTTGTGCTCAGTGTGGAAAGATGCATCTAGGGGAGTGTTGGAAGAAGACAGGGGGCTGTTTTAAGTGTTGATCCAAGGATCACATGATTAAGGACTGTCCTATGAAACCAGATGGAAATCGACCAGCAGGTCAGGGTTTTAATCAGGCTGGAAGAGGTGGACAGCAGCCTCAGCGGGGTCGTGGTCCGAATGGTAGAGGTAATGGTGCTGGAAGAGGACGAGGAACACCGGGCAGAGGTGTTGGTAATACAGAGGCAAGACAGCCGGGTCTGGTGTATGCAGTTCGCCGCAGGGAGGATGGAGACGCACCGGACGTCATAACCGGTATGTTCCTTATAGTTGGCAAGCCTTACTTTGCTTTAATTGATGTGGGCTCTACCCATTCTTATGTTGCATGTAGAGTAGTTGAAACTCTAGGCATAGCCTCTGAACTGTCTGATAGGGAGATGACTGTAGTGAGCCCGTTAGGTCAAACTGTAGTGGTGAATAAGATATTTCGAAAAGTACCTCTAGAGATTCAATGAGTAGTATTCCCTGCTGACTTAATGGAGTTACCTTTCGGAAAATTCGATCTCATTCTTGGCATGGACTGGCTGGTGGAACATCGAGCTATATTGGATTGTGCAGCTAAGCGAATGGAGTTAAGGACTCCGGAGGATGAGGAAATAATTATGATAGGAGAAAGAAGAAACTATTTGTCTAACGTAGTCTCCGTGTTAAAGGCTGATAAGATGGTTCGAAAAGGGTGCAAGGCATTCTTGGCCTTCGTTAGTGCGCTGGATGCGAAGGAAGAGGGAGTTAGTGGAGTTAGAACAGTAAGGGACTTTGTGGATGTCTTTCCGGAGGAATTACCTGGAATACCCCCGGATAGGGAGGTGGAGTTCGGAATCGATTTGCTGCCAGGTACAGCTCCTGTGTCAATTGCTCCGTATAGAATGGCACCAAAGGAGTTGGTTGAGCTCAAGGCTCAGATCCAAGAGTTGCTGGATCGTGGGTTTATTCAACCCAGTGTGTCTTCATGGGGAGCACCGGTCTTGTTCGTGAAGAAGAAGGACGGAACTATGCGTATGTACATAGATTATCGTTAGTTGAATAAGCTGACCATCAAGAACAAGTATCCTTTGCCAAGGATAGACGATTTGTTCGATCAGCTTAAGGGGGCTGCAGTATTCTCGAAGATAGATTTACGGTCTGGATATCATCAGCTCAAGGTGAAGGAAGCAGATATCCATAAGACAGCTTTTCGGACAAGATACAGGCATTATGAGTTCTTAGTAATGCCGTTCGGATTGACGAACACCCCAGCTGCGTTCATGGATATGATGAATTGGGTTTTTCAACCTTACTTGGATCTGTTCGTCGTTGTGTTCATAGACGACATCCTGGTGTATTCCAAGTCTGAGGAAGAACATGACGAGCATCTCCGGATAGTGTTGCAGGTATTAAGGGAAAAGAAGCTTTATGCCAAATTCAGCAAGTGTGAATTTTGGCGGAAGGAGGTGACGTTTTTAGGGCATGTGGTGTTTGCAGAAGGGATAAGGGTGGATCCTAGGAAGATTGAGGCAGTGTTAGATTGGAAACCACCTAAGTCTGTGGCTGAGGTTCGTAGTTTCTTGGGATTAGCAGGCTACTATAGAAGGTTCGTAGAAGGGTTTTCGTTGTTAGCTGCACCTTTAACGAAGTTGCTAAGGAAGGAAGTACCTTTTGTATGGACAGATAAGCAACAGGAGAGCATTGAGAAGCTTAAGACGGTTTTGACTGAAGCTCTAGTTTTGATTCAGCCTGAGGCGGGGAAGGATTTTGTGGTGTACTGTGATGCTTCTCATACAGGATTAGGTTGTGTTCTGATGCAAGACAGGAAGGTAGTCGCTTATGCGTCTCGTCAATTGAGGCCACACGAGGTTAATTATCCGACGCATGACTTGGAATTGGTGGCAGTGGTTTTTGCTCTTAAGGTATAGAGGCATTATCTATATGGAGAAAAGTCAGTGATCTACATAGACCACAAGAGCTTTAAGTATCTGCTGACTCAGAAAGAGCTGAACCTGAGACAGCGAAGGTGGGTGGAATTATTGAAGGACTATGACTGTTCGATAGAGTATCACCCGGGCAAGGCGAATGTGGTGGCAGATGCCCTAAGTCAGAAGGTTGTGTCGGATCTGAGGGCGATGTTTGCACATCTTAGCCTGTATGATGATGGAAGTTTGCTAGCAGAGTTGCAAGTTAAGCCGACATGGTTGAATGAGGTGAGAGAAAGGCAGTTGGTAGACGATGATTTAAGTGATAAGTTGCGACAAGTGCAGAGTAGGGAGTTAGAGGATTATGGTGTTGACGATAATGGAGTATTGTGTTTCAAGGGTAAGGTCTGTATGCCTAAGGATAAGGGGTTAAGGCGGAAAATTCTTCAGGAATCGCATAGTAGCCCTTATGCTATGCATCCTGGAGGTAGTAAGTTATACAGAGATCTAAGGGAACAGTTTTGGTGGCCTGGTCTTAAGCGGGAAGTTACAGAGTTCGTAGGGAAGTGCTTAACGTGTCAGCAAGTCAAGGTTGAACACCAAGTACCGTCAGGTCTGCTTCAGCCGATAAAGATTCCGTAGTGGAAGTGGGAGAGAATCACCATGGACTTTGTTAGTGGGCTTCCCCTTACGCCTACTAAGAAGGACTCGATATGGGTGATAGTGGATCAATTGACAAAGTCCGCGCATTTCATTCCAGTGCGGGTCGACTATTCTTTGCAGAGGTTAGCAAAGTTGTATGTGGCAGAAATTGTGAGGTTGCATGGAGTGCCGGTGTCGATTATCTCGGATAGAGATCTGAGGTTTACATCTCAGTTTTGGAAAGCACTACATCAAGCGCTGGGTACCAGATTAGACTTTAGTACGGCATTTCATCCACAGTCGGACGGTCAGTCTGAGCGAGTAATCCAAGTGTTAGAGGATATGTTGAGGGGCTGTGTGATAGACTTCAGAGGAAGTTGGGAAGAATATTTGCCCTTAGCAGAATTTGCTTATAATAACAGCTACCAAGCCAGTATTCGGATGGCACCGTATGAAGCACTGTACGGACGGAAGTGTCGCACTCCTACGTGTTGGACGGAATTGGGGGAACGTCGAGTTTTGGGTCCAGAGATTGTGGCAGAATCCGAGGAGAAGGTGGAGGTAATTCAAGCACGATTAAAGGAGGCATCTGATAGGCAAATGTCGTATACAGATCTCAAGCGGAAGGAAATAGAGTTTGCTGTGGGAGATCAAGTGTTTCTAAAAGTCTCGCCTTGGAAGAAGGTGATGAGATTTGGTCGAAAAGGGAAGTTAAGTCCAAGGTTTATAAGACCTTATCGGATATTGAAGCGAATTGGACCAGTGGCATACCAGTTAGAGTTGCCTTCAGAATTGCAGCAGATGCACAATGTATTCCACGTTTCTATGCTACGTCGTTATCGATTGGATCCAATTCATGTAGTACCAGTTGAGTAGGTGGAACTAAGGCCAGATTTGTGGCGAAGAAAATCAGTTCCTTTAGTCAAAGTGTTATGGCGTAATCACGGATCGGAAGAAGCTTCATGGGAGCCGGAAGAAGCAATGCGACAGCAATACCCTCAGTTATTTTAGCCAGGTAATTTTGAGGTCGAAATTATTTTAAGAGGGTAGAACTGTAATATCCGGGGTTATGGCTTATGCGTTATTGCTAAATTGAATGAAGTAGCATGCTTATGTGTGTTCTGATTGTGTTGCATGAATTTTGAGAACTTTAGAGTGTAGGAAAGTGCCTTAGAAAATATATGATTTTAAGTCTTCAAGGGGAGCTAAGCCTGATAGGCCTTAAGAAAATATGTAGGGGAAATAGGACACAAGAATAGGCTTGGTAGAGTGGCAAGGAGGCGCCACTTAAAGCCCTCACAAGTGACGCCATCAGCAGGGTGAAAAGGGCCTAGGTTTGAGCAGCAAGGGACGCATAAAGGAGTTTTATTTTGCAGCCAAGGGGAGCAGTGATGGACGGCATGGGGAGACTTGATGGATGAGTGTTAGATGTGGTTTAATTCCTTCTAAAATTCGGCTAAGGTAGGGAGATAATGGTTGGTTTATTCAGACTATTTTTAAAGGATAAAGAAGAGGAAAAATAGGAGAAAAGGATGGGATGAGATAGGGGGAAGGAGAGTTGGCCAAATAGGGGGATCTAGGGGTGATATTTTCGGCAAAAAGGAGGAGAGTGAGGCCATTTGCTTCTTTTTTTCTCATTTGTGTCTCTGCCGAATTCCTTAGCAAACTTTCTCTTCTTCCTTTATTTTGTCAAAGCCGAAAATACTCCTTGTGCTAGCCGAAACTTCATTGCCAAATTGCTCAACCCTTTTCTCTTTTTCTTTCTTCAAACTCAATCAAAAGCCTAATATTCAAGGGACTCCTAGCCGATTAGTTCATTAAAGTCCCAAAAGCCGAAACTTGATGATCAACATCTAGCTATAGCCGAATCTCTCTGTGGGTTCAACAAGGAGCAGTCGATTTCTGTATTAAGGGTAAGGATTCAATTGTCGTCGTTTTATTTCTTTTCTTTAAGCCGAAATCAAGACTCTAATGCCATTTATGTTCTTTGGCCGAAACTATAAAGGAGGTTTCGGGATTTGTTATAGTCGACTATAAGGAGGAGATCTTCGGGATTTCAACATCTAAGGTAAGAAAAGTATGATCTTAGGCCGAAGGCCATTTATTAAGTTCATTAAGTGACTGAAAATCGGATCTAATATGAGCCTATAGGTATTTCGACAGATACCACATCAAAGTAGCAATTTCGGGATTTAAGATTCACAAGGTAAGTGAACATGAACATTCGGCCAAGGCCATATTTAGTGATTCAGATCTGTTTCTTGATTGTTCAAAAGCCGAAAACTAACTGGTTAAGTGATTTAGTATTTGGCCGATTGCAAGGGGGAACATCACGAAGTTTCGGGATTTGATTAGTTACTAAATCGGCAGCAAGGTAAGGATGTTGGTTGCGATAATCCTTCGGGATTTGATTATTTAGCCGAATGGCGTTTTACTAAAAAGCTTAAGTATTAACCAAATGTAGGAACTAAGGATCTAGAGCGTTAGATCGGGGTTTTTTGGGATTTCAGTGAACGATAGTACCAGGTGTGTAACCCTACACTGACTCTTAAATGATTTATGGTATTATATTAATGCATGTGTTAATAATAATGTGAACAATATGGTCTAAGGTACCATGCAATGGTACAGAGTATTCAGGTACGTAATTTTTAATGTTATGTTAATAAATGATATGAACATTTGGAATATGGCACATATGTGAACTTGATATGAATGTGAAATAAGGAATATGGCATGATTTATGCATGTTTTGTATGACATATGGGCATATAGGTGATATGGAAAGGGGAAGTGATCTGGTGGTTTTTACCACAATATCTGGTGACTCATGTCACGTAATCTGAATGTGGTGACTTATGTCACAAAATGTTATCTGGTGACCAAGGTCACATATTATTATCTGGTGGCTATGCCACGAATTTATAAGGGCGATGTGCCAGTCGACTGCAGCGACTGCCTTCGATGGTGTGTAGCGGATGGAGGGTCGATTTAGTAATCCCCACGGTGTGATTGGTTGGTACGGGTGATGTGTAGCGGATGGTTATCTAGGTTTGGGTTCGGGAATGCATCATTGATTATATGTGATTTATATATGTTTGTATGCCTAAATCGTTGGGGCTATGTGTTGGCTGTTACACATTGAGTCTGTTTGACTCACCCCGTTGTGGGATATCTTTTCAGGTGATGCTCAGTGATGGACTTGGTCGGCAAGAACTTAGTGGTGGCCATGCTCAGCTTAGACTTATTTTGTTTTGAAGTTATTTTATTTAAGTTTTGGATTTATTTTGGGTTTTGTTTTGATGTAATAAGGCCATTCCTATTAGACTGTTTTATGCATGCATTTTAATTGTGTTAGTATGATACAATTTCTACCAAATCAAAGTTTAAGAAATTTTCTTAAAAATAAATTCTATTTGTTTTGGCAACTAATCACAAACGATTTTCAAAATTAAAGGTAAACCCTAAAAACTCGACAATACTTGTAACTTATTGTTGACAAGTACGAAAATAAAGTTTTATTAAAATCTATACTTTTCAATTCGAACCCAACACAAATCAAATTTTCTTCAAATACACCCAAATTTTCCAAAGTAACCATCAAGTTTTGAACCGTTTTTGTCAAGGAACATACCAGATCGGGTCGAGGCTTGTGGGCCGGGTTTGGGGTGTTTCAGAAGCAGATTATGGACGACCTGGATTGCACAGCGGAGTAGAATTGAAGGGGGTTGTGTAGTTGCTGAGAGATGAGGCGTATCAGTGGTGGCTCACTGTTCGGGAAGGCACTCAGGCTAATCGTATTACCTGGGAATTCTTTAAGATCGCATTTCAAGGAAAATATGTCGGGGCTAGCTATGTGGATGCCCGAAGGAAGGAATTCCTGAATCTGGTCCAAGGAGGTAAATTTGTGGCAGCATACGAGGCGGAGTTTTTGCGTCTGAGTCGGTATGCCCGGGGAATAGTACCGACTGATTATGAACGCTATGTGCATTTTGAGGATGGATTGCGTGATGTGTTACGGGTACTGATAGCCCCACAGAAGGAGAGGAATTTTGCTACACTTGTAGAAAAAGCTAAGATAGCTGAAGAAGTCAAACACTCGGAGCGGCAAAATCAAGAAAAGGATAGAGGCAAGAACAAGAGAGACTCTGGGTATTCAGGTCTTGCTAGAGGTTGTCAGAAAAAGCCTAATAATGAGGGGCCAGTTCACATAATCAATTACAGCCTTGTGTGGATTGTGGAAAACTTCACGCGGGTGAATGTTGGAAGAGAACTGGTGGTTGTTTCAGATGTGGATCCAAAGACCATCGGTATAAGGATTACCCTCGAGAGCCTGCTCAGACTCAGGTAGTTTGTAATAGATTTGCACAGCCAGCAGGAGGCGCTCAGTAGCCGCCGAGAGGCCGTGGGCCAGGTCGAGGTGGTAATGGCGTAGGACGAGGTCAGGGTGCACCGAGTAGAGGTACCGATAACAGGGGTAACAAAGAGGCGAGACAGCTATGTTTGGTCTATGCGGTCAAACGTCGAGAGGATGGTGATGCACCGAATGTCATAACCAGTACGTTCTTCATATCTGATGTACCTTTTACCGCATTGATAGACATTGGATCCACCCATTCGTATATTGCATGTGCTGTGTCTGGAACTCTGAATATTATATCTGAGATTACTGCTATAGAAATGACTGTGATTAGCCCTTTAGGATAGTCGGTGGTAGTAAATAAGTTGTTTAGGGATGTGCCCTTAGAAGTTCAGGGGGAAGTATTTCTGGCGGATTTGATGGAACTGCCATTCGGCGAGTTCGATGTTATTTTGGGCATGGACTGGCTGGTTAACATCGTGCGAACTTGGACTATGCTGCAAAGCGGATGGTGCTAAGAACTTCAGAAGAGAAGGAAGTGATGATGATAGGTGAAAGAAGAAATTATCTGTTGAATGTGATATCTGCTTTAAAGGCAGAAAAGTTGGTCCGAAAGGGGTGTGGAGCGTTCTTAGCCTTTATCAGTGCTTTGGATGCCAAAGAGTTGTCGGTAGAGAGTGTTAGAATGGTGAAAGAGTTTTCAGACGTCTTTCCCGAGGAGCTTTCAGGATTGCCTCCGGATCGGGAGGTGGAATTTGGTATTGAGCTGTTGCCAGGAACGGCTCCGGTGTCCATTGCTCCTTACAGAATGGCACCGAAGGTGCTCGTGGAACTTAAAGCTCAGATCCAAGAGTTGATGGATCATGGATTTATTCGACCAAGTGTGTCATCGTAGGGAGCGCCGGTATTGTTCGTTAAGAAAAAGGATAGGTCGATACGTATGTGCATCGATTAAAGACAATTGAATAAGTTGACGATCAAGAAAAAATATTCATTACTTAGGATCGATGATCTGTTCGATCAATTGCGATGAGCTTCGGTTTTCTCAAAGATAGATTTGAGATTGGGGTATCACCAGTTAAAGGTCAAGGAGGCAGATATTCATAAGACTGCGTTCCGAACCCGATATGGGCATTACGAGTTCCTAGTGATGTCGTTTGGGTTGACAAATGCACCAGCTGTATTTATGGACATGATGAACCGGGTCTTCCAACCCTATCTAGACCGATTTATGGTTGTGTTCATAGGCGACATCTTGGTGTACTCAAAGACAGAAGATGAGCATGATTCGCATTTACGGGTCGTATTGCAGACATTAAGGGAGAAGTAGCTGTATGCCAAATTTAGTAAGTGTGAATTTTGGCTGAAGGAGGTGACCCTTTCGGGGCATATTGTGTCTACCGACGGAATTAGAGTTGATCCCCGGAAACTCGAGGCTATGTTGGACTAGAAGCCACCGAAGTCAGTGGCAGAAATCTGAAGTTTTCTAGGTTTGGCTGGATATTACAAACGGTTCGTTGAGGGGTTTTTGTTGATTGCTGCACCCCTAACTGACCTGTTGTGTAAGGGAGTACCGTTTGTATGGTCAGATAAGCAGCAAGAGAGCTTTGAGAAATTGAAGAAGATTCTGACAGAAGCGCCAGTACTGATTCAACCTGAGGCTGGTAAGGTTTTTATTGTTTATTGTGATGCGTCACACACGGGCTTCGGATGTGTGTCGATGCAAGGGGAAAAGTGGTGGCTTATGCATCTCGTCAATTAAGGCCGCATGAGGTGAACTATCCCACACATGATTTGGAGTTAGCTGCAGTGGTGTTTGCTCTGAAGATTTGGAGACACTATCTGTACGGGGAGAAGTCAATTATCTACACGGACTATAAGAGTCTGAAGTACCTCCTGACGCAAAAGGAGTTGAACTTAAGACAGCGGAGGTGGATAGAATTGTTGAAGGATTATGACTGCTCAATCGAGTATCACCCAGGTAAAGCTAACGTAGTGGCAGATGCGTTGAGTCGTAAGGTGATATCGGATTTGAGAGTGATGTTCACTTATCTCAGCCTTTATGAAGATGGTAGCTTGTTAGCTAAACTTCAAGTGAAGCCTGCATGGGTAAGTCAGATTAAGGAAAAGCAGTTGTTAGATGGAGTGTTGGGTTCTCGACTTCAGCAAGTGGAAAGTGGTGAGATATGGGATTTTGGATTAAATAGTGATGGAGTATTGTGTTTCCGCGGAAGAGTTTGTATGCCCAGGGATTCGAAATTGAGACAAATGATTCTGCGTGAGGCGCATTAAGCCCATATGCTATGCACCCTGGGGGAAACAAAATGTACCGAGACCTCTGTGAGCAGTATTGGTGGCCAGGGTTGCGGGAGGTTACTGATTTCGTGAGTAAGTGCTTGACATGTCAGCAGGTGAAGGCGGAACATCAACTGCCTTCGGGGTTGCTACAACTAGTGAAAACTATACTATGGAAATGGGAAAGGATAACAATGGATTTTGTTAGTGGGTTACCCTTAACACCTACTAAGAAAGATTCAGTATGGGTTATAGTGGATCGGTTAACGAAGACTACTCATTTCCTACCTGTTCGTACAGATTATTCGTTGCAGAAGTTGGCCAAGTTGTATGTAGCAGAGATCGTGAGGTTGCATGGGGTACCGATGTCTATTATATCGGATAGGGATCCCAGGTTTACATCACGGTTTTGGAAGGCTTTACATGAAGGTTTGGGTACAAGACTATATTTCAGCACGGCATTTCATCCGCAATCAAATGGTCAGTCGGAGAGAGTAATCCAGATTCTAGAAGATATGTTAAGAGGCTGTATGATCGACTTCAGGGGTAGTTGGGAAGATTTTCTACCATTGGCAGAGTGTGCATACAACAACAGCTGTCAATCCAGTATCCAGATGGCACCCTACGAGGCGTTGTATGGCCGTAGGTGTCGTACTCCTACTTGTTGGACTGAGCTGGGGGGCGACAATTATTGTGTCCTGAGTTGATCTCGGAGATGGAGGAAAAAGTTAAGGTAATTCGGGCTCGGTTAAAAGAAGCTTCGGACAGACAGAAATCGTACGCGGATTTGAAGCGTAAGGATATAGAGTTTGCGATGGGAGATCAGGTCTTTTTGAAGGTCTCACCTTGGAAAAAGATCTTAAGATTTAGGCAGAAAGGCAAGTTGAGCCCTAGGATCATCGAACCGTACCGTGTACTGAAGCGTGTTGGGCCAGTGCCTTATCAACTTGAGTTGCCTCCGGAGTTAAGTCAAATACATAGTGTATTCCATGTCTCGATGTTAAGGCGTTATCGTTCGGATCTGTCTCATGTTGTACCAGTGGGGGAAGTTGAGATAAGACCTGACTTGTCTTTTGAAGAAGAACCAGTGCAGATTTTAGATCGGGATATTAAGATGCTAAGAAGGAAGTCGGTTCTGTTAGTTAAAGTATTATGGCATAATCACGGGTCAGAGGAAGCTAAATGGGAGCCAGAAGACACGATTCGACAACAGTATCCTCATCTCTTTTAATCAGGTAAATTTCAAGGCCGATATTTCTTTAAGGGGGTAGAATTGTAACATACTGAAATTCGGGATTTTATGTTTTATATTATACATGCGATAGGGTAGTTAAGAATGTTAATTGTGTATGTTTAGGGGTCCTAAGAAGGCTTGGGGTTGAGTTGGGCCTTAGTAAAATTTTTGTGTTTAAGCACTTTAAAGAGAGAAGGCAAGTGGCATCAAGACTTAAGGAAATAAGTGTGAATTTTACTAGCACAAGAGGAGCTAGTAGCAAAGTGGTGAGGCGTTACATGAAGAGGCTTAAGGGGTGGAGTTCAAATCCCGCCTATTGCAAACTTTGATTAATTTTTTTTGTGCTTCTTTCCAAAGTGTTGGCCATGGCTATAAATAAGGAAAGGAAGACTTTCTGATGATGGTAAGAAGACTAAGGAATATGGTAAGGAGGAAAACAAGGGAAAAACAAGGAAAGAAATAAAGGAAAGGGAAAAGGTAGGGCGACATGTTGGCCGAATTTTTGGAAGGTGCTTGGGACAAAATTTTTGGTCAACCATGACCTTTTTGGTGCTAAGGATACACAGTTTTGGGAGGGGGACTTGGGAGCCGAATTTCCTATAGTCATTTTGCAAGGTTTTGGTGCATGAAAGGCTTGTTTTCTTTTTAGCATTTTTGGTGTTTTCTTTTCCAATTCTTTCTCTTTTGATTGCCAAAACACTCAAACCAATTTTTGTTCATTTTTCTTTTGGTGTTAGCCCAAACTCTCTAATACTCCTTTGCCCATCTCTTCTCTTCATTTTGACCATTTCTTCAACCTTTCTCTCTTTTCTAAAATTTACATTACTTTGTGGCACTTGTTTGTGCATTTCTCTCCATAGCCGAACCTATTATCACCTTACCTCTTCATTATTTCTTTTTCTTTCGTGTTGGGCACTCTCTTCTTTGATTGAATCGGTAAGTGGTTTCATTCTTCTCTTTTCATTTTCTTTTGTCCCTAGCCGAATGTATGTCTATTATCAATCGATTATTTCACTTTGTTCTAAATAGAAATATCACTCTCTCCTACTCTCTCTCATATCGTGTTCTTCTTCTATTGTAGTATTATAGTAGGAAAGCCGAATCTTACATCCTTGTCGATTCATCTGTAGTCATAAGCCCAATCGGTGGAAGTCTGATCTATCATCGTTAAGGTAAGGAGTTTCGACATGGTTCATTTGAATCTATTTCATTGCTCGATTATGTTGCTATTCAGATCGAAAGTTTGACTAATCTATTATGTTAGGGGCTAAACTACTCATTTTCTCTACTCGTTGGTTCTTCGAAAATAGTGGTAAGCTGAATCCTATCCCTAAACAACTACTTTCACTCATCATAGTATTATTCTAACCGAGACTTTTCCAATGGAGGCAAGTGGTAACAATACTAAAGGAAAATTGTTAAGAGGACAAAAAGAGTGGGGACTTGCAATCTCTACTCCCATGTTCAAACGAAGGGCGGTATCGGTAGTTCGGGATTTTCCACCAGGTTGTGGACCATCATCTGGTGAGAATAGGCAAATCGTGGTCGTTCATGATACTAAGGGTAAGCATTTTAGATTGTTGATTTAGATTTGGATTAAGAAAATCTCTTATGTTAGTTAATTGAGTATTATGGTGTCATAGCTGCCGACGATCAAGAAGGTTTAGTCCTTATCGTAATCAGGTGTGTAATCTCACACCAAAATTCTCGTAGATTCGTGATTCACTAACATGTTGGAGAAATAGATCGTTGTTATTTACAAGGCTAATAATCGTAATATGGCATGAATCGAGTAACTTGCTTAAACAACACAATTTCTAAAGATCTGTCAAAATCGGTATTAAATTGCTAAATTACGAAAATGCCCTTATAGGCTAAATTACCAAAATGCCCCTATGGGCCGATTTACGAAAATACCCTTATGGGTCGATTTACGAAAATGCCCTTATGGGCCGATTTGGTAAGAATGCCTTAGTGGGCCGAATTATTAAATTGCTTTAATGGGCTGATTCACCGAAATTATTCACTAGATTAGTGATGGTTATATATGTGGATATTTAATTATGTATGTTGCATTTTTAAATTTTGCATGGGATGGGAAAATTGTATGGAGAGCAGTGTAGCCTGGTGGCATTGCCACAAATTGTTTATTGTTGTGCTTAAATTATGATTTTAGTGGCTTAACCACAAAAATAAAATACTATAGCAGTTTGACTGCAAATTTGGTGTGAGCGGCGGGGTGGGTTGACTTGATCCTCGCAGGTGTGATTGGCTGGTCGGAGGTGTGATGGATGGATGGGTTGGGTTGCATACATTTACTTCATATAAATGCTGTTATGTAAATGGGCTTAGGCCCAAAATGTTGCTTTACGGGTTCAGGCCCAGTGGATAACGGTAACTCACCCCATTTTCTTAATCCTTGCAGGTAATGCTCAGTAATGAGGACTTGGGCCCATGGATGACTTGGTGGAGGCCATACTTTGGAAATAATGTTTTCGAACATTAGTAAACTTCTTTTCCGTTTTATTTCATTACTTTTACTATTTTGGGTTTTAAAGTTGTAATAATGCCTCTGGGATATGTTTTATTTTGCTTTATGTTTAGACGTACTTAATATCTTTCTTGAATTGTTTTAAATGGGGATTTTCTAAAATCATATATAACGGTTTTCCAAAATTGATTAAAAAATGGATTTCATAACAAATATGTACAAATAATTGAACTTAGATTCTCTTTCGGATTATCAACAAAATTTTCAAAAGTCCCGGTTTTAAAATATCACGAATTTGAATATCGATTCTTCAATTAACCTCTTGAAATTAGTAGTATTTTTATCGAATATTTCTAATCAAACTTGTTTTCTTAACTATAACCAAATAACACCTATTTTAATACGAATCACAAGTTCTTTATACGTTTTCTTCATGTGACATTTCAGATCCGATCGTAACGCATCGGCCGGGTTTGGGGTGTTACATTCATTATATCATGCGGGGAGTGCACGATCAGATTAGAAGACGTCGCTATGCAACTTGGGTTACGAGTTAATGATGAAATGGTTACGAGCTGAAGAAAAGTGTTGGAACCTTCAGTAGTATGCCATAGATTGCTTGGACGGTCCCCTGGTGATGGGGAATAGAACTTCACGTGTTTGAAATTGGCATAGTTGAAAGAAAATTTCAAGAAGTTATTGAGCAATGCCACTGAGCACAAGGAGATATGCGCTACTCGAGCCTATATTATCCAGTTGATCAATGGGGTACTTATGCCAGACTACACATCTAATAGGGTCCACTTAAAGTACTTGCCTCTATTGGAGGATTTCCATCATGTTGGTACTTACAGATGGGGATCAGTAGTGTTGGCCATATTGTACCATAAGCTTTTTCGAGCAACAAAACACGAGGTAAGTAACATGATCGATTGTGTGGAGCTGCTGCGATCCTGGGCTCTGTACATGATGTCGTTTCTAGCGACTGTTAGGTACCAACCATATACGTGGCCAATTGTAAATAGGTAAAGACAAAATTATACTTAACATGTAACGACTCATAAGTTTGGATAATATTTTCCCAAGTTTAAGTGCTAACGTGTTTGTTTCGGTTTCAAATAGGCCACGTCTCCGAAAATCAGTGTGAGCAATACATTAATCATTTACCCCTAGATGATAAAGGAGTTTGCTGGAGAGAAAGTAACATACATTGATTTAACTTATCCACTTGCAGTATGTGACTTGACCCATTCTGTTATATTGTGTAGTTCCTGTGGATGTCGTATTTCGCACTGAATGTTGTGACCCTTATTCTACAGTAGGTTCACGTCGAAGCCCATGTGTGGTGCATTAACATGCTGGTGCTCAACTTCTCAACCATTGAGTGCTACATCATAGATTATCAGCGTTATATAGCACTATGGAATGCCCGATACGACAGACGGCCTGAGATGATTTCTTATATCTTTGACTTCAGTCTGATTGAATACATGCAGTGGTACACGACCCGATGGTGTGTTTATTTATATGGTGGACAACTTATGATAGTGTCGAATCACTGCTACAGACGTGGAAGTCAACCTATGGTGGAGCCCGACCCAAAGGACCAATATATGGCGGAGCCCGATCCGGAGGACCAATCTCTGAACATACACACTTCACCAGACCAATGGGTTAGCGCTTTTTCTGAGGGGTCCCAGAGCAATGCATATCACCCAGAGATGGGCTATTCCAGTTCAACTTACATACAACCGCAACCACCGATAATTTTTGATATGTTTGGTGAAACCATGTACTCCACCCCGCCTCAGGCCACCACTACAGGAAAATAGGATTTTAGCGACGTTTTTAGTGGTGTTTGGACAATAAAACGCCACAAATATTAAACATTAGCGGCTTTTGCTAGAAAACGCCACAAAAAGTTGAGCAATAGCGGCGTTTTTGGCACAAACGCCGCTAAAAATAGAGAAATAACGGCGTTTTTGGCGCAAACGCCGCTAAAAACAGTGCAATAGCGGCGCTTTGGTGAAAACGCCGCTAAAAATAGAGCAATAGCGGCGTTTGTGCCAACAAACAGTGCAATAGCGACGCTTTGGCACAAACGCCGCTAAAAATAGAGCAATAGCGGCGTTTTTGTCACAAACGCCGCTAAAAAATAGTGCAATAGCTGCGCTTTGGTGAAAGCGCCGCTAAAACAGAGCAATAGCGGCGTTTTTGGCACAAACACCACTAAAAATAGATCAATAGACGCTAAAAGTTGAGCAATAGTTCCATTTTCATCTAGGGTAACCGACACTCGTTTCGATTTGATTCGATTTAATTTTCATTTTTTTCTTATTTTTGTTTTGAATTTAATTTTATTTTGCTATTTGAAACTAACTTAATTATAAAAATTTACAAATTGATAACTAAACTATTTGGACGTTTTGCTTTATCGAAACCCCTAAACCCTAACTATTTATATTAATTAAAATACAATTTATTTTTAATTGAATATTTAAATTCCTCAAAAAAAAATAATGACACGTAGAAAAAAAATTGAAAGTAAAAACATAGAAAAATATATGTTAAAAATTAAAAAAATTAAAATACTATTATTTAAAATAAATTTAACTTTAAGGTTAAAATGCGATGTAAGTTTAACTTTAAGGTTTTAGTGTTGATTCTATAGTTATGACAAGCGTTTAGGGTTTTAAGGTTTAAGGATTTAAGGTTTAAGGTTTATGATTTTAGGGTTTATGATCTTGAGGTTTAGGGTTTGGGTTTAGGATTTAGGGTTTTAGGGTTTAGGGCTTTGATAAATACGTCGTAGAAAATCATTTTACTTTAAACTAAATGATGCCATTTTGCTCTCTATATTCTCACCCATCATCCAAGTGCCCATCATGTATTCTTTTCAACACGTAGAAAAAATTTAAAAGTAAAAACATAGAAAAAAATATATGTTAAAAATGATAAAAAATAAAATAATATTATTTAAAGTAATTTAAAATTTTTTGGGTATATGACTGATTGTTTTTTAATTTATATATTCAATAATTTCAAATTTTACAGATTTCAAATTTTAAATAATTTTAAAGATTTCAAACTTTATCTAATTCTTTTAAATATTACTTAAATTTTAAAAAATTATTTATTTAAATGAGAAAATTAAAATACTATTATTTAAAATAATTTTAAATTTTTTGGGTATATGACTGATTGTTTTTTAATTTATATATTAAATAATTTTAAATTTTAAAGATTTCAAAATTTATCTAATTATTTTAAATATTACTTAAATTTTAAAAATATTTATTAAATGAAAAATTTTAAATACTATTATTTAAAATAATTTAAAATTTTTTGGGTATATGAGTGATTGTTTTTTAATTTATATATTAAAAATTTTAAATTTTAAAGATTTCAAACTTTATCTAATTCTTTTAAATATTACTAAACTGTAAAATTAAGAAGAAAACTGGATTGAATCTTTAAATATATATTAGTATAAAAAACATTAGCGGGGTTTTTTTGATAAACGCCGCAAAAGGTAAGCAATTTTAATTAAAACGACGCCGTATTGTTAGCTTTTTAAGTGGCATTTTTCATAAAATGCCACAATAAGTCGGGCTTTAGCGGCGCTAGGTAAAAAACGTTGGAAAAGGATACTTTATTTTAGACAAAACTATGTCGTTTTGCTTTCCTCAACTTTTCCCATCCTATATACCCCAAAAGCCTTAATTTCCCCTCCCCTAAAATTTCCCCCCAATTCCTAAATTTTTCCCCAAACTCGAAAGGAAATAGGAAAGCATCAAGGAAGGTTGGGATTTTCTTCGTCTGCGATTTCGAAACAGTATGTTCTTAATTCATTCTACCTCTTTTTTTTTATGTATCATCTTCTTTCATTTTTTTTTCGTAAATCTCTTGGTGAAGATTTTGTTTTCTAGCAATCTCTTGGTGTAAATCTCTTTTGTATATGTTCTCCTGGTAAGACTGGTCCTTCTATTTGATAAATGAATTAATTTGAATTTTTTTCCTTTTTTCCAAGCAATCTTGGGAGGAACCATCTAGGTCCCAACTCTTACTGGTGATGTTGTGCTCAAGGTTTGTTGGAAATTGTGTATGACTGTGTAAAACTTAGAAAGGGACCTTTAATTATTAGTTATAGTTGAGGCTTCTAATCTATGTTGCTTTCAATTTGCAGGTCCGTCCGGGCACTCAATCAGGCCAGAAGGTTGTTCTAAAGAATAAATGTATGGAAAATATCTGGGAATAAAATATATATATTTGGTTCCTTTTCCAAGTTGGTATAGATAAAGAAAATATCATTGATCTTTTAACCGTGGTCCATAATAGTAAATTAGTGATCTTACCTGACTTTGGTATGTTTCTGAAAATGCCTTTCTCATAATAAACATAAAGGGCCTCATTTCATTAAATTTAGTGTAATCATATTTTTGACATGGGGAGGAATTTCAAAACCCCCTCTTTGAGTAGGGATTCATGCACCTGCCATTTCATTCAAATGCCTGAGTGTATGTGTATTTAATTTTTTCATGTTTCAGGAACTGCTTTTACCTATTTGAATGCATAAAATTTTCTACTTTTGTCTTTTCACCTTTGAAAGTCTGGGATTAAAAATTTCATTTTCTCTTTTCTTTATAGGTAGCTTTATTTTATTCTATTTTAATTTTGCTTGAGTTGAATTTTGTATTTAATTTCATTGATAAGTAAAAATGAGAATGTTAAAAACTCAGAACTCTAAATTCTAGGCCCTAGACCTTCTTTCATATATCAAAAATTTGAAATCAGTTGGTCTTCTTTTTTTATGTGCAATTGAATCCCTCTTCCTCTCGTAACTATCTTTGATTTAACTTGCACTATCTTCGATATATTTGTGTATGGTTGTCAACAGGAATTAAAACAAGGAACTCATACTCATTTGGTGATTAATATGTGCATTTCAATGTTAGCATCCCAAAGTAAGTTTTATATGCCAAAAATTTCTGAAGTTGTTCCATTGTCCCTCGAAATCCATGTTTCTAGGAGCATATTTACAGTTGAAAGCAAATTTACTCGATTTATATGCAGGAATCTGACTAGAAGACAACGGGGAATTAATAGAAGAGTTTGCTAGGGAGGAGCAAGGCGAAAGTAATGTTGATTTTATGATAATTTTACCCTTTGGTTTTATAATTTTGGTCCATTGCAATTTACTCTCCAACTTTTTATTTTTTAACCTTATTTTTCTATCATTTGTGACAATTAAGTATTTCTAAACTAGATGAAATAAGGAACTAGCTTAATTTAATTAAAGAATACTTTTGTTTCCAAAAAGGATAGACATAAATTATACAAAACGTTATCAAGACTTTACATTTTAATAGGTTTATTTTTACACTTGAATTAAGAATTAAGTATATTTATCATATTTAATAAAAATTAAATGTATAATTAATTATTTAAAACAAATAAAATTTTAATTGCATTTCAAGAGATATATGAAATACTTAATGTAAAAGATTATTTAAAAGCTGTTGGCATTCTTGAATGTAAAAAATATCATTCTCCCAGCTACTGAAGAAGCTGAATCAATCTGGACAGATAAATTCGGTTTCAAGAAATTAAGACTCGACCAGGTTTGTCAATAACATCATAATCATGCTTGTATTTCCCTTTTATCCGATTCAACTTCCATGTTTCTGAAAACATTACATTTCTCTCGTGCTTCAGCTTAGTGAATATAGAAAATCATGCTGCCATATGGTTATTTTCCAAGGAACTCAATGCTATAGAAAGAAGTTCCAATCCATCAACTAATTAGTAGTATCGAGCGTAGGGAGTTATATGAACATTTGAACCAATGAAGATCTAATTTTCTAGAGTAAGGAAATGCATTTGTGGTGTTCTTTTTTTTAATGTTAAATTTAATTTAATTTGTGCATGAAATTAGATATGTATTAAGATTATGTAACACCCCAAACCTGGTAAAACATCCCAAACCTGGCCCACAAGCTCCGACCGGATCTGACATGTTCCTTAAGAAAAACTTAGCTCAAATTTCGTTTCATCTTCTTATAAAATAAGTCAATTTTAAAACAGGTTTGCAGTTTTATCAAGTTTAAAACCAAGTTGCCATTCAGGAATTGTGTTTCGTTAACAATGTCCCCATCACACTCCATAAATTAAGAGGTTTGCCGAATTTTAGAGTTCATTAAGTTGGAAACCGTTAATTTGATTAAGTGATAAAACGTTGGTGATGCTTTTAAGAAAAATATTTAATTACCCATTTGATTGTTATCGCTTGAACATGAGCTTAAAACGCAAAAGTTAAAACAGTTAAGTAGTGGCCTTATTACAACTGAAAAAAAAACCCGAAATAAATCCCGAAAAAAACATACTAAGGTAAATCCCAAAATCGTTGAGCATGGCCACCACATAGTCCCTGCCGACCCGGTCCACTGCACTATGCATCACCTGCAAAATGTTAGCCCACAAGGGTGAGTCAACACACTCAATGTGCAACTACCAACACAGATTCCCAACCGATGACAACCTTTGTTACGAACATTTTGGGCAAGCCCATCCGAAATCATAATCTGGCCATTGGCCCATAGTCATAGCACAATATATCACACATATAGCAGAAATGATGCAACCCGAACCCACCTAGATATCCAACCTCTACACACCACCCATACTTGCCAGTCACACCAGTGGGGATTACTAAATCGACCCTCCATCCGCTACACACCCTCGAAGGCAGTCGCAGCAGTCAACTGCTCATCGCCCTTAATACGTGGCATAGCCACCGGATAATGTGACAACGTCACCGAAACATAATATTGTGACATGAGTCACCGAAATATTGTGGTAAGACCACCGAAACACTTTCCCTTTACATTATAACCCTCGTGCCCATGCAATATGCAAATTATATAATTATCATGCTAAATGCTTAACCCAAGCCATATCGAGAATATACATGCTTTCATACAAATTAATGTAACCACTGTTAACAAGGTGTTAGTGAAACGTACCTGAATGAACTGTACCCTTGAATGGTACCTTTAGCCATAGTTATTCATATTCTTATTAACACATACTTAGTCATATTAATTTACTAGGAAAAAGTGTGGGGTTACACACCTGTAAACACAATGAACAACACTCTCGATCTCACTGACACCTTCACTTGCAGGGATCACAGCGATCTGCTTGTCCCTTTCCGAAGCTGGCCCACAACCCGGTGGCTAATCCCGTACCGCAGAAACTGAACGTTTCTTGAATCTAGGGGTAGGGACTACCCCTTTCTCTCCTCCACTGGTACTCGCATCCATTGAATATCACTTAATCAGAACACCCGATTAATTGATAAGTAAAATCTAAACGAATCAAATCGATAGCTTAACTGAATGCCCTTACCGAAGTAAATTCGAATCCCGAAGACTTCTCCTTTACCTTTGTCGAACCATTCCTATAACACCATAGTTAGAATCGGCTAACACTAGAAGATATGGCCTTTGGCTGAATGGCATTATCTCCTTACCTTAACCGATCAAATCCCGAGAGCTTCTCCTCCTAACGTCGGCTACAAGGAATCCCGGAATAAACCTTCATGGTTTTGGCCAAATGTATAAAAGGAATTAGCTTTCTTGTTTTCGACTAACCAAGGATATAAGGAAGAAAGATCGAATGACAGAGAATCCCTTACCCCAATATTGAAATCAGTTGAATAGCTTGCACTGTATGATCGACAACACCCCCTTTGAAACACTGAAAGATTCGGCCACAGAAGAAAGGTTATTCAGCTTTGAAGAATAAATAGAAAAGGGAAAAGATTTGGGACGAAGTGATAATACTACCTATCAAAGGAAGAACAAGAAGATAATCAAACACATACCACTTTCAGCTATGAATCCAAAGAGAAGAAAGGTTCGGCTATGATCCAAGCAAATGGAAGAGGTGCTTTCGACTTTTGAAGAATCGCAAAAGGAGAAAAGAATGGTGGTGAGGCTCAAATAGAGATTCGGCTATAAGGAAGTAGGAAGAGAAAACTCGATTGAAGAGATATGGAGAGGTGATGAAACGAGACTAAAATGAAAAGATGAGGACTTAAGGGATTTTCGGCTATAGTACTAGGTGCATTCGGCTTTTAGTAGGTAAATGGAAAAGAGAGGACAAGCTAGCCAAAGGAGAAAGGTGCACGAATGGTCTTCTATTTTCGGTCACAAATGAAAAAGAACACAAATGGTTTTCGGGAAGTGAAATCGCAACAAAAGTGCCTATTACCACACTAAGCATATTCGGCTTCTCCCCCCACCATCATGACCGAAAATCCCATCTAAGAGTCCCCCTGCCGGCCAACTCTCTTCCCCCCTCTCAAATCCCTTATTCTTCTCCACTTTTTCCTCCCCTCCCCTCATTCAAAAGAGTTTGAATGAGTCAAACTCTCATCCCTTCTCCTAGCCGCATATTCAAACACCTTGACCAAGTCAAATTCTCATCCATTCAGAGTCCTCATGCCGTCCACCACCTCCTCCCTTGACGCAAAATGGCAACCCCAAAATGCTACCTCCGCAGCTCGAACCTCCTCCCCCTTCACACTCCTTGAGGCGTCATCCACAATCTCTCCAAGTGGTGCCTCCTTGCCACTAGACCACTCCCTTCCTTGTGTCATAACCCACACATAAACTCCCTTAAGGCTTAGCTCCCTTAGCTCTCCCCTCACTAGCTTAAACCAAAAATTTTACTACGGCTTCTACCCAAGCCCAAGGTTTCCCGAAGCCCCCAAACACATCCAAACAGCATACCGAGCATACCAACACACAGATACAAATTAAAATGCATGACCCCCAAATCCCGGATATTACACCTGGCCCATGCGGTATGACCAGATCTGACATGTCACATGAGGAAAACGTATAAATAACAAGTGATTTTTACTAAAGTAGGCGAGATTTGGTTATAGTTAAGAAAACAAGTTTGGTTTATAAATATTGGATAAAATACTACTAATTTCGAGAAGTTGATTGATGAATCAAAAATTGAAATAATAAACTTTAAAACCGTGGCTTTTGAAAATGATGTTGATAATTTGAAAGAGAATCCGAGTAAAAATATTTGTACATATTTATAAAAACCTTTTGTTAATCAATTTTTGGAAAACCGTTACTTATGATTTATAGAAAATCCCCATTTAAAATCAATTTAAGAAAAATAATAAATACGTCTAAACATAAAGCAAATTAAAGTTTATCCCAGAGGCCTTATTACAACTTAAACCTAAAATAGTAAAAGTAATGAAATAAACGGAAGAAGAAATTAAAAGTTCAAAACATCATTTCTGAAGTATAGCCTCTATCGAGTCATCCATGGCCCAAGTCCACATCACTGAGCATTACCTGCAAGGGTTAAGGAAAAGGGGTGAGTTATTAGAACTCAGTGTATAATCCCCTTACCGTCATCCACTGGGCCTGAACCCGTAAAGTAATATCTTGGGCCTGAGCCCATATAGCATAATCTTGAGCGGAAGCCCATTTACATAACAATATTTATATGAAATGTATGCAACCCAACCCATCCATCCATCACACCCCCGGCCAGCCAATCACGCCTGTGGGGATCAAGTCAACCCACCCTGTCGCTCACACCAATTTGCAGCCAAGCTGCTATCATATAGTATTTTGTGGTCAAGCCATTGAAATTATATTTAAGCACGATGATCAATAAATTGTGGCTAAGCCACCAGGCTACACTTCTCTTCGTACAATTTTTCCCACCCCATGCAATATGTAAAAATGCATCATAATAGAATATATTCACATACATAATAAAATATCCATAAGTAAATATCAACCATTTGATCTAGTAATTTATTATGATAAATCGGCCCATTATAGAACTTTGTAGTTCAGCCCACTTAAGGCATTTTGGTAAATCAGCCCATAGGGGCATTTTCGTAATTCAGCCAATAGGGGCATTTTGGTAAATCGACCCATAGGGGCATTTTTGTAATTCAGCCCATGGGGCATTTTCGTAAATCATCACTTTAAAGGCATTTAAGCAATTCGGCCCATTAAGGCAATTTTGATAAAACGACCCATTAAGGGTATTTTCGTAATTTGGCCCATAAGGGCAATTTCGTAAATCAGCCCATAGGGGCATTTTCGTAATTTTACATATTAACTCCGATTCTGACAAATCTTAGTATTAATGATTTTTAAGCAAATCACTCAATTCTTACCATATTACCGATATTAAGTCCTTAAGCTACATAGATCGATTTCGATATGAGATTACACACCTGATTACGGTAAGGATTAAACCTTCTTGATTGTCGGCACCTAAATCACCATTACACTCGATTAATCCAACAAATGAGATTTTATTAATCTAAATCTAAATCAAACGATCTATTGAAACGCTTACCCTTACTATCGTGAATCGCCACGATTTGTCTATTTTCACCGGATGATGGTCCACAACTCGATGGAAAATCCCGAACCGCCGATACTGCCCTTCGTTTGAACTTGGGAGTAGGAATTGCAAATCCACTCCTTTTGTGTTCTCCTATCGCTTTTCCTTTCAAATTGTTACCACTTGCCTCCATTGAAAAAGTCTCGGTTAGAAAAATACTATGATGAGTGAACGTATTTATCTAAGGAGAGGTTTCGGCTTACCACTATTTCCGAAGGATTAACAAGTAGAGAATATCGAGTGAATAAGAACGAGCGATTTAGTCCCTATAATAACCGGTTAGACAAATCCATCATTCCGTTTTAATTGAATAACCATGTATTGAGAGATATCGAGATGAACTTTGAAGAAATCCCTTACCTTGACAATAATAGATCCAACTTCCACCGATTGGACTTATGGCTAGAATTGAATCGTCAATGATGTGGTATTCGGCCACATAAAAATTTTCCTATAGCCTAACTTGAACCCGGAACTTCCTAGAAACTCCGTAACTTTCCAAAATCACCTTCCTAATAAGTCCAACTTGAAATAATGCTGTTCTCCTGTTCTTAAAAAAAATTTTAAACACTCCTACGCCCAAGGCCCATTGGGCCTAATTCTACTAGGCCCAAATTCGAGTCGTTACAGGTTACATAAATTGTGTTATTTTGTTTCATTGGTTTAAGGTGAAGATGATAAAGAAGTGAACTCAATTTGTGAATTGGAATGAGATTCCAGAAGTGAACCAAATGCTGTTCAAATATCCATTCTAGTTCCCCACTATTACGAATTAGTAACCCAAATACGAGACTTGAATTTTTAGCTTAATGATTTTGAAGTAGAGCCATACATTTATTTTCATTACTAGGAATATATATATATATAACAAAAATCACTGGTTCTTATCTAGTGCTTGAAATCATGTACCTTTTGGTTTGTTTGGCCTGACTTGACTTAATTTTTCCCGAAGTAATATTTGGAATGGTATCTCAGGTATGGCTAAATTAATCAGTTTCTTATATGGATGTAATAAAATATTAAAAAAATATTTTTAAAAAATAAATTATAGTTTTTGAAAGTTGCTTGTGGAATAGAAATACTACCCCTTTTTCACAAAGTTATAATCAAATACACTGCCTATGTTACCCATTTTTCACATGTTTGGGCAATAATATTTATCTATTGTGTTTTACTCTACAATGTCTTATGCGACATTGTAACTATCATACGTATAACTTTAGAACTTTGTTTCTTTGTCCTTAGGAAACGGCTTGATTTATCTCTTCAAGATTTGGAAGAGAAACAACACAGCAAGGGAGAAGCAGTTGGTGTTCTTCTTCTTTTTTATGTGCCTTAATTGTTCTCTTTGATGCTATATAAGACATTTCTATATTACATTAAACAACAGTAGTGCAGCATGTTTCTGTTCTGCTTTTTACAAATAAATACTATTGTTCCTTGTTAAATAATTGAATAGTTTAGACAATCATTAGAAAGCATGCCT
Source organism: Gossypium australe (assembly GCA_005393395.2). Lineage (NCBI taxonomy): Eukaryota > Viridiplantae > Streptophyta > Magnoliopsida > Malvales > Malvaceae > Gossypium > Gossypium australe. The sequence goes on from CM016616.1 coordinate 41,259,640, forward strand.
ATTTGTGACACATGGAAGAGCTATGATTGAGATTGTTTGTTAGTATGGTTCAACCTGCTACTAAAGCTACACATAATTGTTAAGCTCAGTTCCAAGCTTTTAGAACATTTGCTTTGTTTGATCATGAATCATGGTTATTTTTTTTTAGCCTTAATGGCTATATATATTTTTTATTTTTAACATCTTTGTTGTTTACCAAGTTTGTTGGTTTATCTTTTGCATCTCTGAGTTATACTTGACTACTAATGTATGAGATTATACTAAGTTTTTTCTTTTAATACTATTAGCATTTACCATACGCTTTTTACAATCCATATGATTTTATCTTTCGCATCTCAATGTGGATAATAAATTGTAACTAGATTTATCTGCCCAAGTGACGATGAATCTGATCATTTGGTTTTGCATCCTTTAGATATTGAAGGTGCAGAAGAGGATTGAATCTCTTCAAGCTAGAAAAGCCAAGGCGTAGCATTTCTTCAAGTGGAATGTTATTTAATCTTGCATTCCATGGTCATTATCTTAGTCGGAACTTGAATTTTGTGTTATTGAAACAGGGTTTTGTGTCAGTCAGAACTTAAATTCATTAATTTTTATATTTAGTTTTAAAGTTATAATATTAATATAAAATTTAATTTAATTAATATTTTTAATTTGTCTTTTAAAGTATATAGTTTTGTAACACCTCAAACCCGGCCTAAACATTATGACCGGATCTGACATGTCACAAAGAAGGATTATTAAAACTGCACGTCCGGTAAACTTTTGAGATCGTTTGAAATATCGAGTCTAGGTTGGTTGTTTTAAAAACTTTAGTGTTTATTTTTCTTAAATCCTGTAATCAACTTAGACACTGTCTTTGTTATAGAAAACGAGTTTGCTCAATTGCCGTTAAGTGACGTTTTGGAAATAATAGTTATTTATTATTGTTTGAAAATCGTTTGTTAAGTTTTAGAAAACAGTCATTCATACTATATTAGGAAACCATAATACCAATTAATTTTTAACTTAGAGCATATAAGAAAAATTTAAAACCATATTAATATAGTAGTGGCCTTATTACAAAAACAAAATCCCAATTTTAAGTAAATAAGTCTAAGGAAAAGAAAAGCAAGATTTTACTAAACATAAACTGCATGGCCACCTTAGAATCGATCCCAGCCCATGTCTGCTGACTAAGAATCACCTGCAAAAATCTAAGCCAAGGGGGTGAGTCAAGAAGACTCAGTGTGCAATTACTCAACATAAACATAACTGGGCCCGAGCCCATTCTTTTGTTAACTGGGCCTTAGCCCTTACAATTCATTTTGGGCGAAGCCCGTATAAGAACAGACTGGGCCTTAGCCCTTTTAGCAGAGTATAGCAGATAATCAGATATCAATGCAATATGATGCAAAACCCAACCCAACCTATTTATCCAAAGGCTACATACGACCCATTCCTGTCAAACACACCAGTGGGGATTTCTACAACCGACCCTCACCGCTACACACCATCGATGGCAATCATGCTGCAGTTAGCTGCTGCTCATCGTCAAAGTTGTGACAGAGTCACCAGATTATGTGGCATAGCCACCGAAACAGACTGTGGCCGAGCCACCAGATCAGGTTGTGGCAAAAGCCACCAGAATAATGTGACATAGTCACCAAATACACTTCCCCTTCCATTCATAGCATATGCCCATCCCCATGCGAACATGTAATCATAGTGTATGGATGCTACAAATATAAATATATATGAAATGTACAGAGTGTACATATAAACATGTTAACATAATCACTTATATAGCATAGTCAGAAATCAGTAACCTGATGTCTCCATTTTACCCTCCCTGTGTAACTTAACAGCCAATGCCGAGGTTTCGGTATTTAATAATGCACATACATATTAAAAACAACAGGAAAAGGTGTGAGAGTTACACACCTGAATGCGCACAGAACTATACTCTCAACGTCGTTGACACCCTCATCACAAGTAAGACAGCGATCTGCCTATCCCAAGCCGATGTCGGCTCTCTACCACACCCTGGCGGGAAATCCTGAACTGCCGACACCGCACGCCTTTTAAAATTAGGAACCGGGACTACGAGTACACTTTCCTCCTTCGATTGACTGGCACCCGCATCCATGAAAGAATCTTGATCAATACAGTACTAAATTAGAAACAAGGGTTATCTAACAACGATATCTATCTAAAGTAGAGGACAACTAAAAGAGAAACCAATCAAAGACTAAAGAGAAATCCCCTAACTTTGCTACTAACGTGAGCAAGCAAGACCGCTTAGAAAAGAGTTTCGGCAACCAAAGAAGCCTTAGCACATCTCCTCTTGATATTCGGCTTGGATAAATGATGAAAGACATGTTACGCACAAAGAACAAGGTAATCAGTTATGAAAGAGAATCCTCTTCGGTTTAACAAACAAACAACATGAGTAGGGAAAAGAATAAAAAGTAATAGAAGAAAAAGAATCCTTACCAGAACAAGGAAATGCCGATTGGAAGGGTCAGAAGGGTGTATTTGCACTCAACAGATTCGACCTTAAAGAGAATAACAGTGTAAGACTTATAAGATCATAAGGCGAAGAAGATAGAAAGAAAAGAGAAAACCCCCTGACAAAAAGAACAAAAGAATCTTACCCTTCAAACAACAACTATCAACGCAGAGAAAAGAATTGGTTCGGCCGTCTTCCAAAGGAACGGCTACAGGGATATGCGGTGGCTATCTAATGGAGAAAGGAGAAGAGTTAGGGAGTAGAAGAGAATTCGGCAACACAAGACACAAGTATCAGATGAAACAAAAGAAATGGGAGCTTATGAGAATTCGGCAAAGGGATGGAAGCTTGAGAAATGAAGCAAATGAGAGAAAAAGAGAAAAGAAGAGATGGAAAAGAGTGCCCAAAAAGTTTAGGCTTTACCAATTGAAAGATGAACCAAAATAGTCTTAGGAGTTTTTCGGCAAATAGAGAAAAAGTTTGAAAGGAAAAGATGCACCAAATGCCGAAAAAGAGAAAACTCACAACACCAAAATTTGCTAAACACACATCACAATTTCAGCACCTAAACCCCTACCAAAACCGAATGCCCTCTCCATCCAAGAGACTTCACTTTGACCAAATTTCCTCCCCCAACACTTCTCAAAATTTGACCAACACCCCTTCTTACCTCAATCCCCTTGTTTTCTCCTTGATTTTCTCCTTAATCCCCTCTCCATCACTCATTCAAATACATTTGAATGAGTCTTCAACTCCTCCACTAGAGTCTCAGCCGAACTCTTCCACCTTCACCTGATCAGCACAAAAAATTAAACAGATTGTACTGCGAATGGAATTCGAACTCCTCCCTCTTAGCTTCTGCAAATGACACCACACCACTCCACCATAAGCTCATCTTGTGCTAGCATTTTTCCCACTTAATCCTTTATGTTTGACGCCACCTACCTTCTCCCATTTAAAGCCCAAACACAAAAATTTTTACCAAGCCCCGAATTGATCCCAGACCTTCCTAGGACCCCCAAACACACACAACCAACACACAAAGCAGCCTAACACATAAAATAATGCCAAAGCACAAAAAACCCAAATTTCAAGATGTTACAGTTCTACCCCCTTAAAGAAATTTTGGCCTCAAAATTTACCTGGTCAGAAGAGGTGAGGGTATTGCTGTTGCATCACATCTTCCGGCTCCCACGTGGTTTCCTCTGCATCGTGATTTCTCCATAACACTTCGACCAAAGGGACTGATTTCCTTCTTAATACCTTAACGTCTCGGTCCAAGATCTGCACTGGTTCCTTTTCAAAAGACAGGTCTGGCCTTACCTCAATTTCTACCACGTGCACTATGTGAGATGGATCCGAACGATAACACCTCAGCATTAAGACATAGAATACATCGTGCATCTGACTTAATTCCGGAGGCAACTCAAGCTGATAAGCCACTGGTCCTATACGCTTCAACACCCGATAAGGCCCGATATACCTGGAGCTCAATTTGCCTTTCCGACCAAACCTTAAGACCTTCTTCCAGGGTGAGACTTTTAGAAAAACCTGGTCACCCACTACAAATTCTATGTCCTTACGCTTCAAGTCTAGGTATGATTTCTGCCTGTCGGAAGCTTCTTTCAACCGAGTTCGAATTAACTTAACTTTTTCTTCAAGTGGAATCTTTACCGGCTGTAACAACCCCAGTCATTTCTCTAGTAGCAAGTTCAGATTTAAGGCTCATAGTCTCAGACACAGTACAATCAACATTGGAATGGGTCGAACCAATATCAATCAAAGCAATAAACGGTTTATCAACTATGAGAAATGTATCGGTTATGACGTCTGGTGCGTCGCCATCCTCTCGCCGTCGAGCTGCATAAACTAATCCCGACTGTCTTGCATCTGCATTACTGACACCCCTGCCCAGTGCTCCTCGATCCCTACCAAAATCATTTCCTCCTCCAGCTGGGCCACGACCTCTCGGCGGTTGCTGACCACCCCTCCTGAACTGATCAAAACCCTGTCCAACTGGCCGCATCTGATCTACTTGTGGACAATCTTTAACCATATGATCCATAGATCTGCACCTGAAACATCCACGGGTTCTCCTCATACACTCACCAGAATGCATTTTTCCACACAGAGCACATGGTCAAAACTGGCCCATCACCGTAGGCCTCACAACTCGAGCTGATCCATCAAACCTAGGCCTCTTTTGGAAAACTCCAGACGATCCCGATGACCCAAAACTCCTCTTATTCTTACCCTTATCTTTCTTCCTGTTTTGAGTCTCAGTCCGCTTAACCTCTTCAGCTATTTTAGCTTCTTCAACCAAAGTGGCAAAATCTCTCTCCCGCTGCGGAGCTATCAGTACTCGAAGCTCGTCTCGTAACCCATCTTCGAACTGTACACGACATTCATAGTCAGTCGCAACTATCCCTCGGGCATAGCGGCTCAATCGCAGAAATTTCGCCTCGTACACAGCCACGGATTTACCCTCTTAAACCAAATTTAGAAATGCTTTTCTCTGGGCATCTACAAAGCTTGCTCCAACATATTTTCCTTGAAACGCTGTTTTGAAGAAATCCTAAGTTATACGATCCGCTGAAGTACCTTCTCTTACTGTGAGCCAGCATTGATATGCCTCATCTCAGAGAAGAGACGCCGCTCCCTTCAATTTCTCATCAACTGTACAGTCCTGATCATCCATAATCCGTTCAACTGCCTCCAACCAATATTCAGCTACGTTTGGGGCCACACCAGAAATACCCCTGAATACCTCTGCCCCATTTGCTCGAAGTCACTCAGGAATAGACTTCTGAGCTACCGATCCAGTGTTTGCCCCGACAACCCGCTCCAGAACATGCAACATCACTTGGGACAACGTATTGTTCCCACCAGTTCGATCTTGATATCCCGCTTCTGCCACAGGAGATGCTGGCACTTCGCCTTCCGGCTCACGTCCTGCTTCTGAGAACTCAGCCTCCACCTATTACCCTCTACCACGGCTGCGTGCGCCCTGTCCACGTCCTCTAGCACTCATGTCTACTAACTTGTCTTAGTCTGATTACACAAATTTTATGAATTAGTATTTCTTTCACTGTTTATTACCAGATAATCTTATGAAGTGGAGTTTAGAAGTGGTTTGTCACAACATACAACATATACCTAAAAAGTTTCAATCTCTAAAGTTGGGTTTCTTAATTCTAGCATCCACAGCATAATATATTCACAAAATATATTCACTTCATGCAATTCACCCAAAAATCAGAAGACTTACCTTACGGACTTGGTGCCGGAGACTCAGGTGCCATACTTAAAATAAAATATGTACATTTATTTTCAGAACAAAACTTTTGGAAAACATTTTTGAACCCAAAACCCCCACAGCCGAGTTTTACAACGGGCTCTGATACCATAATTGTAACATCTCAAACCTGGCCTAAACGTTACGACCGAATTTGACATGTCACAAAGAAGGATTATTAAAACTGCATGTCCGGTAAACTTTTGAGATCGTTTGAAATATCGAGTCTAGGTTGGTTGTTTTAAAAACTTTAGTGTTTATTTTTCTTAAATCCTGTAATCAACTTAGATACAGTCTTTGTTATAGAAAACGAGTTTGCTCAATTACCGTTAGGTGACGTTTTGGAAATATTAGTTATTTATTATTGTTTGAAAATCGTTTGTTAAGTTTTAGAAAATAGTCATTAATACTGTATAAGGAAACCATAATACCAATTAATTTTTAATTTAGAGCATGTAAGAAAAATTTAAAACCATATTAATATAGTAGTGGCCTTATTACAAAAACAAAATCCCAATTTTAAGTAAATGAGTCTAAGGAAAAGAAAAGCAAGATTTTACTAAACATAAAGTGCATGGTCACCTCAGAGTCGATCCCAGCCCATGTCCGCTGACTAAGAATCACCTGCAAAAATTTAAGTAGAGGGGGTGAGTCAAGAAGACTCAGTGTGCAATTACTCAGCATAAACCATAACTGGGCCCGAGCCCATTCTTTTGTTAACTGGGCCTTAGCCTTTACAATTCATTTTGGGCGAAGCCTGTATAGGAACAGACTGGGCCTTAGCCGTCTTAGCAGAGTATAGCAGATAATTAGATATCGATGCAATATGATGCAAAACCCAACCCAACCTAGTTATCCAACCGCCACACACCACCCATTCCTGCCAAACACACCAGTGGGGATTTCTACAATCGACCCTCACCACTACACACCATCGATGGCAGTCGTGCTGCAGTTAGCTGCTCATCGTCAAAGTTGTGACACAGTCACCAGATTATGTGGCATAGCCACCGAAACATAGTGTGGCCGAGCCACCAGATCAGATTGTGGCAAAAGCCACCAGAATAATGTGACATAGTCACCAAATACACTTCCCCTTCCATTCATAGCATATGCCCATCCCCATGCGAACATAAAATCATAGTGTATGGATGCTACAGATATCAATATATATGAAATGTACAGAGTATACATATAATCATTTTAACATAATCGCTTATATAGCATAGTTAGAAATCACTAACCTGATGTCTCGATTTTACCCTCCCTGGTTAACTTAACAGCCAATGCCGAGGTTTTGGCATTTAATAATGCACATACATATTAAAAACAACAGGAAAAGGTGTGAGAATTACACACTTGAATACGCACAGAACTATACTCTCAACGTCGTTGGCACCCTCACTCGTAGATAAGACAGCAATCTGCCTATCCCAAGCCGATGTCGGCTCTCTACCACACCCTGACAGGAATTCCCAAACTGCCGACACCGCACGACTTTTAAAATTAAGAACCGGGACTATGAGTACACTTTCCTCCTTCAGTTGACTGGCACCCACATCCATGAAAGAATCTTGATCAATACCGTACTAAATTGGAAACAAGGATTATCTAACAATGATATCTATCTAAAGTAGAGGACAACTAAAAGAGAGACCAATCGAAAGACTAAAGAGAAATCCCCTACCTTTGCTACTAACGTGAGCAAGCAAGACCACTTAAAAAAGAGTTTCGGCAACCAAAGAAGCCTTAGCACTTCTCCTCTTGATATTCGACTTGGATAAATGATGAAAGATGTGTTACACACAAAGAACAAGGTAATCAGTTACGAAAGAGAACCTCTTCAGTTTAACAAACAAACAACATGAGTAGGGAAAAGAATAAAAAGTAATAGAAGAAAAAGAATCCTTACCAGAACAAGGAAATACCGATTGGAAGGGTCAGAAGGGTGTATTTGCACTCAACAGATTCGGCCTTAAAGAGAATAACAGTGTAAGACTTATAGGATCATATGGCGAAGAAGATAGAAAGAAAAGAGAAAACCCCCTGACAAAGAGAACAAAAGAATCTTACCCTTCAAACAACAACTATCAATGCAGAGAAAAGAATTGGTTTGGCCCTCTTCCAAACAAACGGCTACATGGATATGCGGTGGCTATCTAACGGAGAAAGGAGAAGAGTTAGGGAGTAGAAGAGAATTCGACAACACAAGACACAAGTATGAGATAAAACAAATAAAATGGGACCTTATGAGAATTCGACAAAGGGATGGAAGCTTGAGAAATGAAGCAAATGAGAGAAAAAGTGTAACACCCCAAACCCGTCCCATACACCACGGCCGAATTTAGAATGCCACTGCGAAAAACGTTTGAAAAGATTTTGACTTAAAAGTAGAATCATAAAAATTTGTTGTCTTTAATAAAACATTGCGTATTTAAAATTCTAAGTAAAATTTAGTGGTTACAAATTCTCTGATTTAAAACTTTAACATATATCTTAAAATGTAAGTTGCTAAATCATAAACTCATTTCTAAATAGTAATTTAATCGTCAATCCATAATAAAATAATAACAAATACTATAAGGGGCCCTTATTACAATAAATAAATATTTAAAAGTACTAAAAATATAAAATACGTAAACAATTAAAATATCTTCTGCATGGCCACCTTTGTACCCGCTCCCACCCGGTCCAAGCATCATGAATCACCTGCGATGTTTGGTAAAAATTTGGGTGAGTCAAAAAGACTCAGTGTGTAATTAGTCCACAGATTTCCACCCACGTAGGCTTAGCCCACAACCACACTAAACCACATATCAGATAATAAGGCAATTAATCCACATGCTTTCACTTATTGGGCTTGGCCCATTACCACACCACATATCATATAGTAATGTAATTTATCCACATGATTCCACATATTGGGCTTGGCCCATTACCACACCAGTCCACATACCACACAGGTTTATGCAAAATGCACCCAACCCAGCCTAGGGTCCATCCTCTACACACCCCCGTATCCAGCCACCACACACCAGGGGATTACTAAATCACCCTCCAACCTCTACACACCAATTTGGCAATTTATGCCGTCCACGTGAACTAAATCACAAATAATCCACAACGCGACCTCAGTCTGCGCCAATCCATGATGTAGCTCGTAGCTAACATCAAAACCATGATGTGGCACATAGCCATCACCAACCACGATATGGCACAAAGCCTATACCAACCACGATGAGGCACAGAGCCACTCATCAATCCACGTGAGGCTCGTAGCTGTCACTAAACCACGTACATAAAGTACACCCTGTCCTTCTTTCATTTTCATTTCCCACCCCATGCACATGCAACGTACAATAGTGCCATGATAAATGATGCATGTACATATTATCTAGGCATTCAATCACATTTTCATAGGCATATTCACAGTCTCATCAATAATTAACACTGACCTGGTTATCATTATACCCCTTAAGGGTATCCATTTCATAACTGCCATTGCACTTATTAGCACATACATAACACATGTAATTATAACATATACCCAGAAAACGGTGGGTTAATCACACACCTGATAACTTGAAGTACTACGCTCTCAATCCCGATGCTATCACTAAGCGAAACTACCGCTATCTGCCTACTCTCCTGCTCTGACGCTGGCCCACACCCCGATGGCCAATCACGAACTGCAGAGACTGATCTCTTCTTGAACTTAGGGATCACCCCTTTTCCTCCTTGACTGGCACTCGCATCCATCGAAGAGCACTCTAATCAAAACCCGATTAATACGAGATCTTTAAACGAATAAAAACTATAACTTAACATCCTTACCAAAATGGATCAGAATCCCGAAAGCTTCTGCTTACTCCTGTCGATTTTCCCCTAAACAATCACAGTCAGAAATCGGCTAACCTTAACAACCAAACTGGCCTATGGCCGAATATCACCAACCCACTTACCTTGCTAGTCTAAATCCCGAATCACCACTTGTCTATGGAGTTGACAAAATCCCTATTTAGCAAATGTTAGAGTCGGTTTCAACCCAAAACTCAAGAAAGTGGCCTATGGCCGAATGCTATAACTGCTTACCTTGAAGAATCGAATCCAAAAAACTCCTCAATGCTTCCTTCCTTCAGCTACACACAAAAGAACACATCACTATGGCCTTAAAGAACATTCGGCCAACCCTTATGAAAAAGAACCCAAACCGATTGCTCAGAGAGAACACACTTACCACTACTCAAGCACCTTCAGAGAAATGACTCCTAGATCCCAAAGAGAAAAGTTTTGGCACTTTAATGGTAAAGAGAGATCACGCCAAAGTGGGGAGAGTTGAATGCTTAAAGGGTTCGGCTATGGTTCAAAAAGTAGATGGGAGAATGAATACCTACAAGGTTCGGCTAAGCCTTCCAAATAGTGATGGAAAATTCGGCTATCAAAAGAATAGGTGTGGAGTTGAAGAAAAGAAGAATAGGAGAGGCTTAGGAGAATTCGGCAATGGCAAGTTTAAGAGAGATTTCGATTTAAGCAAGGATAAATTAAAGAAAAAGATGTGAAAGAAGAAAGAAAATAAATGCACAAATGGTTCTAAATTTCGGCAAGGAGATGGACACTCTCACAACTAAAATTCGGCACTTACCCCCCTTACATGACCGAATATACCATCACAAAGAGCCCCACATTCGGCCACTACATCTTCTCTTATCACATCCCAAATTTCTCTCCATTCTACTCATTCAAAAGAATTTGAATGAGTCAACCTTTATCACTTCTCCCTAGCCGAATTTTAAAAGAATTGACTAAGTCTTATCCTCATCTTTTCAAAGTCCACAAGCCGTCCAATACTTCTCCCTCTCTTGATGCCAACAATCAAAAATAAAACCACACTCCCCTGCTTGAGGCGTCACTTACCAAGGCCCTAAGTGGCGCCTCCAAGCCACTTTACCAAGCCCAATCTTATTTCCAAGAACCCCTACAAATTTCCTTAAGGCCTCCTTAGCCTAGCTCCCCCTTAAAACTTAAAAATCTAATAATTTCCTAAGGCATTCTCCTACATCCTAGGGTTCTCAAAACCCCTAAAACACATCCAAACATACACTAAGCCCACTATCACTTGAATTATGCATTAAACGCATAACCCCTAAATCCCGGATGTTACAGTTCTACCCTCCTTAAAAATAATTTCGTCCTCGAAATTACTTGGCTAAACTAAGCAAGAGTACTACTACTCCCTGAACCTCTAAAAGCACTTACCTTAAAAAGTTTGATCTACTACCACTGATTGCCCTAACGAATTAAGTACGATCACTTCCTAGGTACAATCTCAAGGTTCACATCCAAGGTTCCATACACCTCACTAGCCTTCTAAGAATAAGCTAACCCTACAACGAACAAGGCAATAAAGGGCATTCCAAAAATAAGGAACGTACCCGTTATCACATTTGGCACATCTTCCTCCTTGCGACGACTGACTGCCTAAACCAACCTTGATTGTCTCGCAACAGAACCTTCAGCACCTCTGCTTGGTGTTCCACGACCTCGGCCGGAACCATTCCCTCCATGGTTTAGACCATGACTCCTTGTCACCTGCTGACCACCTCTGCCAGGCTGCATAAAACCTTGGCCTCCTGCCTGAGCCTTATCCATCCCTTGAGGACAATTCCTAACCAAATGAGCCTTAGACCCACACCGGAAACATTCCTTACTATTACCCCAGCACTCTCCTGCGTGAGCTCTCCCACATTGAGCACATGGGCTACTCCGATTCTCAACAACTAGTACAGTCGCGCGTACAGAATTCTCAGTCCTTGGTCTTTTCTGAAAATCCCTAGATGGTTCTGACGGTCCAAAACTCCTCTTATTCCAATTCCTATCCTTATCTCGGTTCTGTCTCTCAGTCCTCTTAACTTCTTCAGCGATCCGAGCTTTCTCCACTAGAATAGCAAAGTCCCTTTCTCTCTGCGGAGCAATCAACACCCGCAGCTCATCCCGCAATCCATCTTCGAATCGGACACACCTCTCATAATTAGTAGCCACGATCCCCTTAGCATACTGACTTAACCATAGAAATTCCGCTTCGTACTCCGCTACCGACTTACTTCCTTGTACCAAGTTTAGAAATGCCTTTCTCTGCGAGTCTAGGTAACTAGCTCCAACGTATTTCCCTTCTAACTTAGCCTTGAAATACCCCCAATCCACTCGATCTGCAGGGGTACCCTGTCTGACAGTGAGCCACCATCGATAAGCTTCATCCCGGAGCAGCGAAACAGCACCTTTCAGCTTTTCCTCCGCCGTGCAGTCCAAATCATCCATGATCCTTTCGACTGCCTCTAACCAATATTCTGCTACATTCGGAGCTACCCCAGATACTCCTCTAAAAACCTTGGCTCTGTTTGACCCAAGCCTCTCAGACACTGACTTCCGAGCTCCATTGCCCACATAGCTCCTGCCACTCGCTCTAGCACTCGCAGCATAGCCTGCGATACTGCCTCATCTCCTCCCGTCTGATCCTGATCCTCCGCGCCCATCGCTGGCGGCGGCACATCATTTTCTGACCCATGGCCAGACCCTACTGGTTCTGATACTGTCATTCTACCTCTACCACGTCCACGACGACCACGTCCTCTAGAACTCATATCTAACGTCACGATTTAATCTGATTAAAAAGTTTTATGCATTAGTACTTTTGTTTCACTTGTTTATGCGTGAACAATTTTATGAAAAGAAGTTTTTAGAAGTAGTTCTTTCGATCAACCAAAGTTTTCAGCTCAAGTTCACTATTCTAATTCAGAGAGTCACATTCATTCATTCACAACATTCAACACACTATTATGGGCATTTTTGTCCGTTCCCAACCCAGGGGTATTTTCGTCATTCATCCTATAGGGGTATTTTAGTAATTAATCGGGGTCAATTCAAAAATAATCTGTACAAATCAAAGGAATTATAGAATTTTCAAAACTCGAGGGTATTTTAAATTTTTTTTTTTCAAATCAAGGGTATTGTAGAAATTTCTGAAATCGGGGTTATTCCAGTAATTTTGTAAAGTAGGGGTAGTTTAGTGAATTTCCCAAATCAGGGTATCTTGATATTTTGAAAAATAGGGTTTTTGATATTTTGTACAGTAAGAAAAATCTTAATAAAAATTGAGGGTAGTATAGTCATTTTATAAACCAAGGCATTCTAGTAATTTACAAACCAGGGGTATTTGGGTAATTTTGTGAATCGGGAATATTTTGGAAAAATTTTCAAATTTTTTTTTCTACAAATCAAAGGGGTAATTTGAGGATTTTTTAAAACTAGGGTTTTTATAAAACAGTATGGCTAGTCCCTTTCGGGTTTTAATTATTGAGTTTAGCCCGTGAATAGGTCCTCTTGGTTAGGGTGAACCGTCACTACGCACCAGGTAGGATTCAAGTGGAGAGGAGGTGAGTCACTAGGACTGCTTAAATACCAGGCTCTTACCGAATCCACTCCTAGACATACGCACGATGGTCGCTACACCCTAACTCGACGACTCAAACACAGGTTTGTTCGGTTGTCCTTAAGTCTTATGTATCTTGTGTTGGAGTAGACTAGTCCTAGGGTTTAATAGCCCTAATCTACTAATCTACGATCCCATAATGCCCATAAAGTTCTCATATACAAATCACTTCAGTAGCTAGGGGTACTTACCTGGTGGACTTCGGGTCGGAGATACAGGTGCCATGCCAGAATAACCTGAAAAATTTCATGTAAGCCTATATTTTTAAAAAGCCCATCTTAAAAAAAATGTTTTTGGGCCCAAAACCCTCAAAGCCGAGTTTTGAACCGGGCTCTAATACCAAACTGTAACACCCTAAACCCGGCCCATACACCACGGTCGAATTTAGAATGCCACTGCGGAAAACGTTTGAAAAGATTTTGACTTAAAAGTATAAACATAAAAATTTGTTGTCTTTAATAAAACATTGCGTATTTAAAATTCTAAGTAAAATTTAGTGGTTACAAATTCTCTGATTTAAAACTTTAACATATATCTTAAAATGTAAGTTGCTAAATCATAAACTCATTTCCAAATAGTAATTTAATCGTCAATCCATAATAAAATAATAACAAATACTATAAGGGGCCCTTATTACAATAAATAAATATTTAAAAGTACTAAAAATATAAAATACGTAAACAATTAAAATATCTTCTGCATGGCCACCTTTGTACCCGCTCCCACCCGGTCCAAGCATCATGAATCACCTGCGATGTTTGGTAAAAATTTGGGTGAGTCAAACAGACTCAGTGTGTAATTAGTCCACAGATTTCCACCCACGTGGGCTTAGCCCACAACCACACTAAACCACATATCAGATAATAAGGTAATTAATCCACATGCTTTCACTTATTGGGCTTGGCCCATTACCACACCACATATCATATAGTAATGTAATTTATCCACTTGATTCCACATATTGGGCTTGACCCATTACCACACCAGTCCACATACCACACAGGTTTATGCAAAATGCACCCAACCCAGCCTAGGGTCCATCCTCTACACACCCCCGTATCCAGCCACCACACACCAGGGGATTACTAAATCACCCTCCAACCTCTACACACCAATTTGGCAATTTATGCCATCCACGTGAACTAAATCACAAATAATCCACAACGCGACCTCAGTTGTAACACCCCAAACCCGGTCAACACACCACGACCGAATCTAGCATGCTACAGGAAATTATTTTGAAGAAAACAATCTAATGAATCAAGCTTTGAGTAAAATTTCCTCATTGTTTTTATTTTTGTAGAAAGCAGGTGCATGGTGAGTTAAAATCGATCTGTTGTCTTTGAAAAACCGAGATTAAATTGTTAAAATCTAGTTGTCGATGCATAGGTTAGAAAATATTTTTGACAGTTTAAGAAATTCACTTGCTTCTTTCTTAGTTATTAGAAAACAGTTGAGTTGTGTGAGGAAAACTTAAGGTTGAAAACATTTGAGTTGTAGTTATCTTCAATTGATACGTGATACCCGATGGTAAAGTTTAAAACATGTCGTTTGTTGTTTAGAAAACTTACGCTTTTGTTGTGGATATCAGCCTCTTTCACCTTTAGCTGATGATACCCAGAACTTAAGTCGATCTTCGAGAATACCGATGCACCCTTTAGCTGATCAAACAAGTCATCTATCCTTGGCAACGGATACTTGTTTTTGATTGTCAGCTTATTCAACTGGCGATAGTCTATACACATCCGCATTGTACCATCTTTCTTCTTGACAAAGAGTACTGGCGCTCCTCAAGGCGAAACACTTGGCCTGATAAAGCCTCGGTCCAACAGCTCCTGGATCTGAGCCTTTAATTCCACTAACTCCTTTGGCGCCATCCTATACGGAGCAATAGACACTGGCGCGGTTCTGGGTAACAGATCTATGCCAAATTCCACCTCACGATCCGGTGGCAGTCCCGGAAGCTCCTCTGGAAACACATCAGGAAATTCCTTTACTGTTCGGACATTCCCTACTGCAAACTCCTTAGCCTCTAAGGCACACACATGAACCACATATGCTTCGCCCTGACCATCTTCTCAGCCTTCAGAGCAGATACCACATTGGATAAGTAATCTCTTCTATTATCTATCATGACCACCTCGTCATCCTCAACCGTCTTTAGAACCAAGCGCTTAGCCGTGCAATCCAACCTTGCCTGGTACTTAACCAACCAGTCCATCCCAAGAATCAGATCGAACTCCCCAAACGGTAGTTCCATCAAATCAGCAACAAACACTACCCCTTTGAGTTCTAGGGGTACATTTCTATACAGCTTGTTTACAACTACAGAGTGACCTAGAGGGCTAATCCCTATCATCTGCCTAGCAATAGTCTCAAAGTCTAAATTCATGGTCTCTACTATGCTACTAGCAACGTATGAATGCGTCGAACCCACATCAATCAAAGCAGCATAGGGAAAACAAAAGATCAAGAACATACCGGTTATGACGTCCGGTGCGTCGCCCTCCTCTCGGCGCCTCGCTGCATACACTAACCCAGGCTGTCTAGCCTCAGTGCTACCCGCACCTCTGCCCGGCGCTCCTCGGCCCCGACCAGATCCACCACCACCTCTACCATTGCCACAACCCTCTGCGGTGGCGGTCCTCCATTTCTGAACTGAGTACGGCCCTGACCCTCAGACTGAATCCTAGCCAACTTACACGGACAGTCTCTCACACGATGGTCCAACGAGCCACATTCAAAACATCCTTTTCCGCCGGTCCAACATCCTCCCCAATGAGATTTTCCACAACGGTTACACTGTGCCGGTCCCTGATTAGCAGCAACAGCTCTACCAGACTGATTCGGCCCACTCTGTCTAGCCCTTTTCTGAGAATATCCTGACGACCCAGTCGATCCAAAGCTTCTTTTATGCGTGTTCCTATCCATATTCTGCCTCACAGACTCTTTAACCCCTTCGGCTACTTTAGCCTTTTCTACCAGGACAGCGAACTCACGCTCCTGCTGTGGTGCAATCAGCAACCTCAGCTCATCTCTCAGACCATCCTCGAAACGGACACACCGCTCGTGTTCAGTAGCCACGATGCCTCTCGCATACCGACTCAGCCTTAAGAACTCTGCCTCATACTCTGATACAGACTTGCTCCCCTGAACCAACCTCAGAAATGCCTTCCGTTGTGCATCAATGTAGCTAGATCCAATGTACTTTTTCTGATATGCGGCCTTAAAATAATCCCAAGTAAGATCTTCCGCTGCAGCACTGTCCCGAACCGTGAGCCACCACTGGTATGACTCATCCCGGAGAAGCGAAACTATTCCCTTCAGCTTTTCCTCAGCAGTCAGGTCCAAATCGTCCATGATCCGCTCCGTCGCCTCCAGCCAATACTCTGCCGTGCTGGGAGCCACACCAGAAACACCTCGGAATACCTCAGCCCCATTGGCTCGGAGTCGCTCGGGTACAGATTTCCTAGCTCCTGCGCCTCTACCTACTCCAGCTACCCTTTCTAGAACTCGCAGCATCGCATGCGACACTGCATCGTCCCCAGTCTGATCCTGAAACTCACCACCTGTAACTGGTGGCGGTACCGGTATCTCATTCTCTGACCCCTGACCAGACCCTACTGGTTCAGAAACTGTCATCCTACCCTGGCCACGTCCACGACCATGTCCACCCCGAGTGCTCATGACTAAGGTCTCGACTTATCTGATTTAGAAGTTTTATGCATCAGTAATTATTCCACTGTTTTAGAAGCACAGTCTTATGAATATTTCTTATTAAAGAAGTTTTGTTTTCGCAATTCTACAGAGTCCTATCAGTTTAAGTTTCTAGAGTAGTCCACTATTGCTAGTCATTCAATCTCATCACATCCAAAAATCACAAGCAATAGTAAGGGGTACTTACCTGGGCAGATTGGTGCCGGAGACTCGGTGCCATGCCTTTTAAACCATATATTTTAAACAAAACATTTAAAAACCAATATTTAAAACATTTTGGGCCTTGAGCCCACAGCCAAGCCTTTGAACTTGGCTTTGATACCACAATTGTAACACTCCAAACCCGGTCAACACACCACGACCGAATCTAGCATGCTACAGGAAATTATTTTGAAGAAAACAATCTAACGAATCAAGCTTTGAGTAAAATTTCCTCGTTGTTTTTATTTTTGTAGAAAGCAGGTGCATGGTGAGTTAAAATCGATCTGTTGTCTTTGAAAAACCGAGATTAAATTGTTAAAATCTAGTTGTCAATGCATAGGTTAGAAAATATTTTTGACAGTTTAAGAAATTCACTTGCTTCTTTCTTAGTTATTAGAAAACAGTTGAGTTGTGTGAGGAAAACTTAAGGTTGAAAACATTTGAGTTGTAGTTATCTTCAATTGATACGTGATACCCGATGGTAAAGTTTAAAACATGTCGTTTGTTGTTTAGAAAACTTACGCTTTTGTTGTTGTTAGATTATCCAAGTAGTTTACTTAACCATGTTTAAAATAAGTCCAAAACGTATAAATAATTAAAAGGCCTTATTACAACCCATAAATAGAAATGAAGCCAAGTAAAATAAAACAATGTACCCAAATCAAATCCGTGAAAAACCGCAATTTATTTATAGCATGGTCACCTCGAGTCCACCCGGCTCCTCCTCCGCGATCTAAGTGTCACCTGAAATGATAAGAGAGAAGGTGAGTCACCAAGACTCAGTGCATAAACCCTCCTCTCGATTAATGTAACATATTTACACACATATCACCAAGAAACATAAAATAATGCACCCAACCCTAGCCATCCATACTCCTTATCTACCCCGTGTGGTACCAAACCACTGTTGGTGCCAAACCACTGGTGACCCCAAGCCACGATATCCAATAATAATGTGGTGCCAAACCACTGGTGACCCAAAGTCACGAATAATCCCTCTGTGGGGCCAACCCACGTGTGATACCAAATCACTGGCGACAATCCCGTAATATCAACTGTGGGGCCAACCCACTGTGGTGCTAAGCCACTGGGACAAGTCGCTATGAGGTGCCAAACCTCTGGTGACCCAAAGTCACAAAATATCAATATCCAAGTGTGGGGCCAACCCACGTGTGATACCAAACCACTGGAGGTGCCAAACCTCTGGTGTCCCAAAGACACGAATATCATCTTCCCCCTCCTCTCATATCACCCAACAACATGCCATACTCATGTAAATCATGCAAATCATGCAAGTCATGCCAACATGCTTAGTTACGCATCACATAACCCATATATGTCATAAATCATTATATCAAACATAATGAATAGCAGAACTCAAATCGGAACGGACTTACCTGAATCCATGCTCATACCCATAGGGTATCATATCAACATCCACACTGTTTCGGCTTTTATTAAACACAGGTTATCAAAACATATTACTAAGTAATAGTAAGTTTACACACCTGTTATAACGTAAGCCCTAAATCCGAAGAGTTGATCTACAACGCTAGGTCCTTGATCCTACATTCGGCCATAACTAAGGTTAGCCACATAGGCCTTTCGGCCAAACCAAATAAACCCAAAGGGTTAACGCTTGAAACCCGAGACCTTACCTAAACGCCCCTTGAATACTAGCCACCACACACTTTGTGAATCTGCTTCACTCCCCTACAATCGGCAATCCAAAAACACCCACATCAATAGCCTTCGGCTTTTGAATACTTAAAAGAATAGATGATCTTACAAATGGATCCTTACCACCACTTACCAAAGCCAATTGTTAAAGATGAGAGACTTGGATTGAGTACCTCAAAATCCCGGAGACCCTACAATAAAATCGGTTTCACAAGGTGATTAGAGTTCTATTAACAGATGTCGAAATTCGGCTCTTACCCTTAATGAGAATCGACAAAGAGAAGGGAAAGAGATAAAGAGATTCGGCCATGCACACATACCTTTCCAAATCGATTAGAGAAAGGACCCAAAAGTTCCACCCTTGCTTAACTATTCGGCCAACCAACTGGAAAAGAAAATAGGGAGATTCGGCTAGAGTCTTTGAGAGTTGAAACAAATGAAATGTGGTTCAGGAAGAAAGGAGAAAACGGCAAGGTAGATTAGAAGTGGGAGAGGGAAGATTCGGCTTTAGCAACAAAGGAAGAAAACAAGAAGGGATGGAAGAAAAAGGGTTGATATTCGGCCTATGCTTAAAGAAAAAGGAAAGTAAGAGTTTCGGCAGAAGAGAGGTAATCCAAAAAGAGATATTATGGTCTTTGCACACTTTTGAAAAAGAAAAGAAAGGTGGAAGAATGCCCAATAGAGAATTCGGCCAAATACCTTAGGAAGAAAACGGCAGACACCAAGGGACTTTCGGCTTTTGGTACACTACACAAGGCTGACTGAAAATGCACTCTAAACACTCTAGAAAGTTTCGGCAACCCCCTCTACTCACCATACCACAACCGGCCACTCCTCCCATGAGGAGTTCAAGATTCGACCACCTCCTTGAAATGCTCTTGGCCACTAATTCAAACTATTTTGAATTAGTCAAATTCCTTATTTCTCTCTTTGCCAATCATTTGAACAATTTGACTTAGTCCAACCTTACTTGGCAGAGTTTGAACTGCACACAACTCCTCTCCCTCCTTGGCGTCAAAATAGAAGACAAAAGGTGGGATTTCTGCTGCTCGAACATGAGACCTCCTTCCCCTGTAAGTGGCGTCATTCACAAGGCTTTAAGTGGCGCCTCCTTGCCACTTTGCCAAGCCTTTTCTTGTGCTAAGATCCCACTTGAAATACTTTTAACCCTTGGCTCCCTCAGCTCCCTTTACTTAAAACTTAAAAACCAAAATTTTCTTACTACCCAGGTCAGCTCTAGCCTTACAACTAAGCCCCAAAACATTACAAATACTGACACTATAATCCAAACACAAGCAAAACAATCCAATTTAAAATTAACCCCCATTTCAGGATATTACAGTTCTACCCCCCTTAAAAATAATTTTGGCCTCGAAATTACCTGGTCAAAAGAGTTGAGGGTATTGCTGTCTCATCACATCCTCTGGTTCCCACGTAGCTTCTTCTACGCCATGGTTCCGCCATAACACTTTCACCAATGGCACGGACTTCCTACGCAAAACTTTCACATCTCGGCCTAAAATCTGCACTGGTTCCTCTTCCATGGTCAAATCTGGACTCACCTCTATCTCCTCTACTGCTAAGACATGCGATGGATCTGAACGATAACGTCTAAGCATGGAGACGTGGAATACATCGTGAATCTGACTTAGCTCTACTGGCAACTCAAGCTGATAAGCTACGGGTCCCACCTGTCTCAGTACTTTATACGGCCCAATGAACCTTGGACTTAACTTGCCTTTCCTTCCAAACCTCAACACCCTCTTCCATGGCGAGACCTTCAAAAAGATCCTATCACCCACAGCAAACTCTATATCTCTCCGCCTGAGATCAGCATAAGACTTCTGCATGTCCGAAGCTTCCTTTAATCGAGCCTGAATAAACTTAGCCTTGTCTTCAGTCTCTGCAACCAACTCTGGTCCCAACACCTGACGTTCACTCAGCTCCGTCCAACAAGTAGGTGAGCGACACTTCCTACCATACAACGCCTCATATGGTGCCATCCTGATGCTCGCTTGGTAACTATTGTTGTACGCGAACTCAGCTAATGGTAGAAACTCCTCCCAACTACCTCTGAAGTGCAAAACACAACCTCTCAGCATATCCTCTAAAATCTGTATAACCTTTTCCGACTGCCCGTCAGACTGTGGATGGAATGCTGTACTGAAATCCAAGCGCGTACCCAAAGCCTGATGCAACGCTCTCCAAAACCTTGACGTAAATCTGGGATACCTATCCGAGATGATCGATACTGGCACACCATGCAACCTCACTATCTCTGACACATACAGCTTAGCTAGCTTCTGAAGCGAGTAATCAACCCTTACCGGTGCGAAGTGAGCCGATTTAGTCAGACGATCCATAATCACCCAAACTGAGTCCTTCTTGCTAGGCGTAAGAGGTAATCCACTGACGAAATCCATAGTAATCCTTTCCCACTTCCACTGTGGAATCTTCACTGGCTGAAGCAACCCTGACGGCAACTGATGTTTAGCCTTGACCTACTGACATGTCAGACACTTACCCACAAACTCCGTTACTTCCCGCTTCAGACCGGGCCACCAAAACTGCTCCCTTAGATCCCGATACATCTTGCTACCTCCAGGATGCATAGTGTATGGGCTGCTATGTGCATCCTGAAGAATCTTCTGTCTTAACTCGGTGTCCTTCGGCATACAAGTTCTCCCTTGGAAACACAGCACTCCATCACTAGACAAGCTGTAACCCTCCAAACCATCATCCTGCACTTGCAATCTCTGCGCATTCAAAACCTCATCCTCTATCTGCTTCTCCCTGATCTGTTCAGCCCAAGTCGGCTTAACCTGCAATTCTGCCAGAATACTTCCGTCGTCGTACAAACTTAGATGGGCAAACATCACTCTTAAGTCCGATACAACCTTCGGCTCAACGCGTCTGCCACCACGTTAGCCTTGCCCGGATGATACTCAATCGAACAGTCGTAGTCCTTTAGCAATTCAATCCATCTGCGCTGTCTCAAGTTCAAATCCTTCTGAGTCAAAAGGTACTTCAGACTCTTGTGATCTGTGTAGACTATCGACTTCTCTCCGTACAAGTAGTGCCTCCAAATTTTCAACGCGAAAACTACTGCCGCTAACTCCAGGTCGTGCGTCGGATAATTAACTTCATGCGGTCTTAACTGTCGAGATGCATAAGCCACTACCTTCCCTTTCTGCATCAGCACACATCCCAAACCCGTATGTGATGCATCGCAATATATCGTGAATTCCTTTCCTGCCTCAGGTTGAATCAAAACCGGAGCTTCAGTCAAAATCTTCTTTAGCTTGTCGAAACTCTCTTGCTGCCCCTCAGTCCACATAAACGAAACTCCTTTTCTTAACAACTTGGTCATCGATGCTGCGATCAACGAAAATCCCTCTACAAATCTTCGGTAGTACCCCGCTAAACCTAGAAAACTCCGAATCTCAGCCACTGACTTAGGCGGCTTCCAATCCAATACTGCCTCAATCTTTCGAGGGTCCACTCTAATCCCCTCAGTTGACACTACATGACCCAAGAAAGTCACCTCCCTAAGCCA
This sequence comes from Gossypium australe, assembly GCA_005393395.2. Classification (NCBI taxonomy): domain Eukaryota; kingdom Viridiplantae; phylum Streptophyta; class Magnoliopsida; order Malvales; family Malvaceae; genus Gossypium; species Gossypium australe. The sequence goes on from CM016616.1 coordinate 41,282,066, forward strand.
GAACTCGCACTTACTAAACTTAGCATAAAGCTGCTTTTCCCTCAGAATCTGCAATACAACTCGCAAATGTGCATCATGCTCCTCCTCTGTCCTTGAATAAACCAAGATGTCGTCTATAAATACCACGACGAACTGATCCAAATACTGTTGGAATACCCTATTCATCATGTCCATGAATGCTGCCGGCGCGTTAGTCAACCCAAACGGCATTACCAGAAACTCATAGTGCCCATACCGAGTACGAAATGCCGTCTTGTGGATATCAGCCTCTTTCACCTTTAGCTGATGATACCCAGACCTTAAGTCGATCTTCGAGAATACCGATGCACCCTTTAGCTGATCAAACAAGTCGTCTATCCTTGGCAACGGATACTTGTTTTTGATTGTCAGCTTATTCAACTGGCGGTAGTCTATACACATCCGCATTGTACCATCTTTCTTCTTGACAAAGAGTACTAGCGCTCCCAAGGCGAAACACTTGGCCTGATAAAGCCTCGGTCCAACAGCTCCTGGATCTGAGCCTTTAATTCCACTAACTCCTTTGGCGCCATCCTATACGGAGCAATAGACACAGGCGCGGTTCCGGGTAACAGATCTATGCCAAATTCCACCTCACATTCCGGTGGCAGTCCCGGAAGCTCCTCTGGAAACACATCAGCAAATTCCTTTACTGTTCGAACATTCCCTACTGCAAACTCCTTAGCCTCTAAGGCACACACATGAACCACATATGCTTCGCCCTGACCATCTTCTCAGCCTTCAGAGCAGATACCACGTTGGATAAGTAAGTCGTCATCCTCAACCGTCTTTAGAATCAAGCGCTTAGCCACCAATCCAACCTTGCCTGGTACTTAACCAACCAGTCCATCCCAAGAATCAGATCGAACTCCCCAAACGGTAGTTCCATCATATCAGCAACAAACACTACCCCTTGGAGTTCTAAGGGTACATTTCTATACAGCTTGTTTACAACGACAGAGTGACCTAGAGGGCTAATCACTGTCATTTCCCTAGCAGTAGTCTCAAAGTCTAAATTCATGGTCTCTACTATGCTACTAGCAACGTATGAATGCGTCGAACCCACATCAATCAAAGCAGTATAGGGAAAACCAAAGATCAAGAACGTACTGGTTATGACGTCCGGTACGTCGCCCTCCTCTCAGCGCCTCGCTGCATACACTAACCCAGGCTGTCTAGCCTCAGTGCTACCCGCACCTCTACCCGGTGCTCCTCGGCCCCGACCAGATCCACTACCACCTCTACCATTACCACGACCCCTCTGCGGTGGCGGTCCTCCATTTCTGATCTGAGTACGGCCCTGACCCTCAGACTGAATCCTAGCCAACTTACGCGGACAGTCTCTCACACGATGGTCCAACGAGCCACACTCAAAACATCCTTTTCCGCCGATCTAACATCCTCCCCAATGAGATTTTCCACAACGGTTACACTGTGCCGGTCCCTGATTAGCAGCAACAGCTCTACCAGACTGATTCGGTCCACTCTGTCTAGCCCTTTTCTGAGAATTACCTGACGACCCAGCCGATCCAAAGCTTCTCTTATGCCTGTTCCTATCCATATTCTGCCTCACAGACTCTTTAACCCCTTCGGCTACTTTAGCCATTTCTACCAGGACAGCGAACTCACGCTCCTGCTGTAGTGCAATCAGCAACCTCAGCTCATCTCTCAGACCATCCTCGAGACGGACACACCGCTCGTGTTCAGTAGC